>KK351096.1:449364-460038 GCA_000671755.1 Glossina brevipalpis
CAGCCAATCTGCACTTCTTCTCATTGACAAGAAAGATCCTTTGAATGCTCATGTCTATGGTATACTTGATATGCTCAATAATACAGCTGTTGAGGCTTGTCATTTTGTATGGATACCCGGTCATTGTGGGTTCCATTTAAATGAAAAGGCTGACCATTATGCAAAAGAAGCTCAAATCAATGGTGACATTCAGACTATCAAATACCCTCCTCAAGAGGCTTTACGCATCATACGTAATACCTTATTTAGAGAGAGAAACGCTGTATTTCAAAACATTATTTAGAGAGAGAAACGCTGTATTTCAAAACATTGCACGTAGCAAATCGAACAGACTCTTCTACAAACTCCATCAGTCTGTTTCCTTCAAACCTTTTCTTTTTTATGTCTGGACGTCCATCTCTCCCTATGTGGATTCCCTTCATTTACTCCTTTAATTTTTACATAAACAATCTCACACACTTACTACCCACATATATCATCATCTTATAGCTGTTCGGATATATACCTGCTATCGAGCTGCCTAATATCATGCAGTTTTCATCAATACTTCAAACATAAACTTTCTACACATACTACATCATCATCATACAGCTGTCCGGATTAACATCTGCTTTTGTGCTACATATATCCTGAACTTTTCATCAAATCTACGATATCTACATCAAGTTACTGGACATATAAGCCTATATTAAAAGGCTTCCTCAATTTTAAATTTTAACAAACCAAAAAAAAAAATAATCTAATCACACTTCCTTTTCACGTTTTATCGCTTCAACGTTAGAAATCACAATGCATATCGAGGATTCTGCTCCTAGTGAAAACACGGATAAGAAAGCCGCAACAAACGTGAGTAAAGAGAATCATATGGGAGGTGAGTGTAGTATGGCGTGGCAAATATATTTGAACATATTTAAGAAGATTATTATTCTAGATAGCAGCCAAATATTGGTCGCCAGATACTACGTCCACGCATTTACCCTATGATGGTCAAATAATTGAGGATATTTAAACAAATGAGATTTTAAATCACAAAAATGCCGTCAAAAGGATAGTGTTATTGGAATTTAGTCAATATTTGGAAAAATATTTGTGGTCTAATTACAAACGGTCTGAAGCTACATGCGCTCATCTAATGTCGATAGTTTTTATGGTGAATGAGTAGTTTCGTGAACGCGTAGAAGCGTGGAATACTTTTGTGGACATGCCGGAAGAATTTGCAAAATTTTTTAGGCCTGTTCTTGAGAATTGTTTGGACGATGGGAGGCAGTGTCAGACATGTGAGAAAACTGCTCTAATTGTATTTTGAAATCATTGCTTCAACAGCATGGAAATTGAATTGTGTCGTAACCAAGTGAAACGTTTGGTATCTCTTTCAATTTGGAAATGTTTACAACCAAGTAAGATCATGTCTCAAATTACATATATATTAACAAGCTAAACAACTTTAATCCATAAGCAGAACGTTTGGAACAAGAAATACATGAAATACCAGAATGGCGTAAATTACAGAAGAAAGAAAAATCCGAAAAAAAACCTGAACATAAATGGGAACAACATTTTCTACAAAATCTTATAATAAATTTTATGGAAATTTTGGAAAATATTACTTTGGACGGTGTTATTTCAATGCATACTATACAGTATTGTGAACGTTTCCTAGAATTAATGATAGACTTGGAGGCTCTTTTGCCCACACGGCGTTTTTTTAACACGTTGCTAGATGATTGCCATCTTATAGTGCGTGCCCAGATTTGTAATTTAATGCAACGTCCGGAAGGGAAACTATTCGGGCAGGTAAGTAATATTTTAGTTCTTGTTATCTTTGTTATGCTTCTTCAGAAATAAGCACCCTGCTATTCATTTAGTTATGCATAACAGAAGCATTGAACATCTAGAAATGTGTTATAAAAATATTTTAAAAAAAGGCATCGACAATGTATTACTTTGCTGTAGATATTTCGCTTGAGTGGGTTTTGGCTTAACCAACAATACATAGACCTTATTGAACGTATTATCGCTTTTATAGTTTCAAAATCCTCCAGCCTTTTCACTTTTATTAAGTACATTAAAAGGAAACAAAAATCGATAGTAACTACAGTACAATTTTTCTTAAATATTTTTAATTACATACTCTTCACTGCACGAAGATGAAATTTTATGAGTACTAGATACCGAATAATTCATGTTGTACATTTTTGTAAAAAAGAAATTGTTATCAATAATTATTACCGTTCATGTAGTGCATTTCGTCTCCCCAGTCACTAGCTGCAGGTGGTTCGTTATAACAACATGACTTCTTCAAAAGAAATGTAACATGCGTTTGACGTATTACACATATGTAAAGTAGCAATGGTCCTTGCAGAGCGTTAATTATGATATGAGCGTANTACAATTTTTCTTAAATATTTTTAATTACATACTCTTCACTGCACGAAGATGAAATTTTATGAGTACTAGATACCGAATAATTCATGTTGTACATTTTTGTAAAAAAGAAAGGTGGTTCGTTATAACAACATGACTTCTTCAAAAGAAATGTAACATGCGTTTGACGTATTACACATATGTAAAGTAGCAATGGTCCTTGCAGAGCGTTAATTATGATATGAGCGTACAAGAGGCCTTCATGTTGTAAGCATGATAAACACAGAAGCAACCAATTGATTGTCATAACCAGTAATATTAGAGCAAACATAATAAAACTGTAAAAGGAGAGAATTAATGATAAGCTAAGAATCAATTTATGTAGCATTACTTGGCTCTTAATTTATGTTGTATACGACCATAAACATTACGGCGATGTAATAAGTCATTCCCGTAAGTGAATATACGTAGGTATGCTAAAATTAATACAAAGTAAGAAAATGTTCTTCAAAGCTTATGCTTATACCTATTTGTGTTATATTAATTCCTCTACAGACACTTGCGAAGATCTCAACGAAGATGATAAAATTGCATTACAGCTGAATATAATTTCATTTTTCTATTCAATTAAGGCTCGGCGCAACAAATTGAATGCTGTCGGCAGTCTTATGTATCAGGGACATTACGTTTTAGCAGTGAAGATGCCGACTGTACAACATGTTTGGGGCTTATTTTTTTTCTCTATCTTGAGAATCGTCAGTGTCACACTTATCCTCATTTTCGTCATCTTCATCACATTTACTGTCAATCAAAATGATCACTTGGATATTTTTGAATTAGATTAATTCGTCAGCTTCAATTCATCATTTTTCCGTCCTAGGATATTTTTCTTCTGGAAGTTTCGCCAGAGTGGAGTGTGTCTATTTTACAAAATTTATCCTAACTCTGCATTATGAGATGACAACAAGTGAATCAGTGCCCAAAAGCGCACCAGCATTTTAACAAAATAGTAATACATATGGAAGCCGTATATGTTTTAAATAACGGCCTGTTGGAGAATACTGCAGGCTTTATTTGTAGCTAAAATAACTCTGAGAAGTTTAAACCACACTTTTAAATTGACATTAATATATATATTGTTGCTATAAAAATAAATTATACATAACATATAAAATCGCATCTATTTTGTTACATTCATTAAACCTAGAAATATGTGCAGATTTCCGTTTCCATTTAAGGAAGAGATACGCTGCAATTCTTAATACGAAAAATATAATTACCGCAGCTACATAGTAAAATCCGAGTTAAGATATACAATTGATTGCGCAATAAACACAATTAAAAGACAAAAACATGTTAACATTTGGTACAGGCATACATTAGGTGTTAAACACTAGGTACAAACATACTTAAGCTCTTAAGTACTTGGTATGTTTGAAACTTTAAAATCTGTAACATAATAATTAATAGCATGTTAATAAACAGCATTCAGATATTAATTAACAGAGATGCAAGTTATGTCCAGCTTTAGAAGGGGGTGTGTTTGCAACCTGTAGATGATGAAAGATGACTGGCTCATTCAATTATTGGATTTCAACGAAAAAGCTATTTGTTAACATTTACAAAAAACCAAAAATATAGTGTTTGTAAAAGAAAAATTACAATTACCATAATCTAAAAAAAAGACGCCATAACGATTATTTTTTCTAATAAAAAAGCGCAAAGAATTCAAGTGTTTGTGGAAAAATTATTTTTGTTGAAAATTACAATTTTCATATCCTACAATTATTGAATTTCATTTTTTTTTGCCGACAATGAAACGTTTTTTTAAAAATATTTTTTTTGTAAATGAGAAGTATTTAATATAATAACAGTAAAATGGGAAAAAATAGAAATACAGTTTCCAAATAGTCTAGAACACGACAATGGAACGGCGCCTACGGAAGAAAGAGGTTATTAGTGGGCAACGACAATGCGCAAGAATTGGTAAGGAAATGGGCAAAAAGAGAAAAATAGGAAGAAATCACATTCAAAAGGAATCGATTTACGACTTATGCAATAAATTGTTATTATAAATTTTTCTAAAGCTATACGCCTTCATTCGATATTTTGCTTTGCAAATTAATTACTAAACAATTGCATACAATTTTTTTAAAATATAACAAGTATAACTAACCACATTACGGAAAATTTATGTTTCTTTTTATTTTTTTTGTGCTTTTTTTTCTCGCCAGTTCAATGATAATGAATTTTTGCTGTGTATCAAAGCACATTTACAAGAAAAAACAATTGTTACATAACTCTGAGAAAATAAAGGAAAAATCGTTGAGAAATATGGAAATTAAAAATTGTTCACTTACCGTTTTTGGTTGGTATACGATGAGTACTGTACTGAACACGGTACCCGGTAATCATTTCGTAGTCGCTGGAATCACGACGCAATGGGAAAGCAATTTCGATAATATGGTCGCAGGGTTGCATAAACATAGAATACCTTTAACTTTGTTTCTTTTATAACTTTTAAAACTAAATTAGATTTTCTTTTATTCAGGTTAAAAGTATACATATTGATAGTTATTGTAAGTAAGATAGCTTACAATGCCAATTGCTCCATTATTTATTATGAGAGAGACAGACAGAGAGAGAGAGAGAGAGAGAGAGAGGATGAGTTACAATTTAGGATAAATGCGTGAAAATCAGTGTAAGTAACAAATACTACATTGATCGTGTGAAGTATCAATACCTTTAATATGTATGTCGGCAGGTTAATCAATGTTATTTTACGCCCCCGCCTATGAAGTACTGCTGGAAACTTTTTTGCATTTTTTATGGGGAAGTCTTTGCCTCTTACGCTTTCATATTTGATTTTAGGCATAATCACAAGAATCGTTCTAATTGTCACTGAAGCAAAAGACAGCACATATACTGTCTGACTTCTGACATTTTAAAGCGTGCGAAAATTACGAAAAAAATTAAAAATATATTCTTATTGACATGTTTTCCAGAAATAAAATGTGTTAATTTAAATGGACAGTATGCCATAAAATAGTACAGCAGAGGTTGCGTATTCACTTATTCCTAAAATATACAACGCTGCTACGTAACTGCATTTATGTACTGATTTTCAATTGTTAACATAGTTTTGCTTTATTATGAAACTAAGCGTTGCTATGACAACTACTGCGAAAAGAGGAAATTGTGCGTAATTTCAATAAATATTGAATGTCTTACGCATATATAGGCACATACCATAATTAATATATTTAAAATTAATTTAAACTCTAAACACTATACAGTGTATCTGATTATACTATCAAAGCAGCGGCAACCGCGGTTTGGGACTGATATAATACTCAATATTAACTCTCGATATAACTACAATAGCATTCCACTCGAAAAGTTCGGTATATATTCCAAGTGTAAATTGTACAGAAAAGAAGTTAGAAGCGATTAAATTACTTAGCAACTTGTATATAAAATAATATATTTATAATAATTCTAGCTAGTGGTTTCAATGGCTTTGGACAATTCAGAGGAGAGTGGAAGTTACAAAAGTTTGAAGGGAATTGCCTTTTGCGTATTGTGATGACAAGAAAATTTTTAAGGAGTTACATATTAAAGGAACTTAAGTTTACTCTTGATAATCAAATTGCACCACAAAAGCCTAGCATTTTTGGAGAATGTTTGAGTAAAAGTTCATCTTCATTGGAAATCGCGTTTGCAAGTTGCGGTAGTAATATTACTGTGGCAATAATGTAGTATTCAATGGTATCGCTTAAGCTTAGGAGTTCCCACAACGTAAGCATACCAAGGAATTACAATGTGAGTTCGAAAATGCAATCCTTTTAAACACGAACGGTGATATCTTTACATGCTGCAATGGTTTGTAAGTATTCGTCTTAAAATTGTCAAGTTTCTTCACTTTAGGAGAGGCTAGTTAGGATAGGCGATCCTGAGCACAGAAGAAACTCCTACTATCGTAGAAGCGTTAGGGTGCCTTTAAAAATTGAATTTATAATATTAAGATTTTCCTAATTTTGATTTGCTTTTCTTAGATAATTTCATTGCTGCAGGAGGCTGGCATTCAGCTGCAATTTTAGCATTTATTCTTGGGGTTTTAATTCAAACGGCTTCAGAGTGCTTTTATACACTCTTCTTAAAAGTTATAGATGTGCTAAATGTGTCATTTCATTGGCCAAAAATGCGAATCATATTACATATATTGTTCGGCATGGTGGCTTATTTATTTCTGTTTGCCCGCTCGTACTTGAAGACAAGAACAGAGAGAATTCGCCTTTATATATGTGCTCGAATGAATTGCCCTAATATTGGCTAAAAATTGTCGCACTTGCTTTCTAAGACACGTGTGAAAGTGGACAAGGCTTTTTGGTTTGGATCTTTTAACATAGAATGAAAAATCCATAAAGTACCAAATTTATGCAATTCATTAATTAAAAATCAACAACAGAAAATATGTAGACAATTCAGAATCCAGCGGACAAAATGGATTAAAGATTCACTTATTGGTATGACTTTAATGTACAACGATATTCAGTTTTCGTAGGAACGATATGCTAGGGTTGGCTTCCGTTGGTTGCACCATTTTGGTTTAAAATGAGTTTTGCGCAGTTGTCTTTCCTGTTATATAAATAAAAATATAGAAGACAGGTTCGAGCATATTGTAGTACATTTTTGCTTCATGTAAATCTACTAGTGAACAAATGAAAATTGAAAATCATGAATGAAAATGTGCTTAAATTGAAAAAACAATTAATTGCATTCATAAACGAAATAATTAGTTTTAATTAGATGTTTTTTTCAGATGCAGCCTTCACAAAAAACTTTTAAGTACATTATAAAATTGGGAGCTACTAATGAGCTGGCACAATATTGCAATGAATACGGTTACTCGCCACCTATTTATAAAGTCATTAGAAACACTTTTGTATTTGTGCCAAGTGCAGATAAACGACTCAATATTCTCCAAACACCATCTTCAACATGAAAGTGAGTATATGGCCAAAGAAGATTGCGCTGAAATGGTACTGGAAAAGTTTAAAATGCGGAACTACAAAAAACCGTTGCCAACGTTCTATGGACGCAGAACTGATAGAGAAACTCTCTGTTGAACCGTCTCAGCGGTATATTCGTGAAAAGCTTACCTGAGTGGTTTGAGTCGACATTCCATCAATCGTTATCTGAAAACTGGGGGACCTTAATGCAAACTTTAAGCAAATTTTATACGGAGATGGAATATCAGAATGGATTGATTGTTTACGCCAAAAAGAAGGATAAATCAACAGGTTTTCGAATACTCTTTTAAAGACCTTTTAAAGTTTATATTTAAAATTCTTTTGCAGACTTTAAGCAGTTGGGTAGTGCTAAATCAATTGACGCCTGTGAATCTACTGTACTGCAAATTAAAGCCATTAGCTTACCTTGCTCGGAGGAGTATTGGAATATTTTCATCACACATTGCACTTCAACCGTGGAAATGTGGTTAAAGATTTCAAGATTCACACCTCAGGTAACACTTCATCTGAATGCTTCCTTCTTTTCTAAAACTTAAATTATTTCTTTTATTTATAGACTACTGAAGATTTTTGGTGCGCCCGCCTCAACATGAAATCTTTCATGCAGCGTTTGCCAATATTTGTGAGCATTGATAATGACTTCTATAATGTTGATGGATTGCTGAAATTATGCGATGTCTTAACAGAAAATCCTTCGTGATCTATAACTCATCTGATAGTGCATTTCAATTTGGTTGAGTATGTCACCAAGCCGAAGGTTTTAAAATGCTTCGATTATGCGGATCAAATAAATTTGATGTCAGTTTCAGTAAGGCTTAAATAATAATGAACTATCAAAAAGTGAAGTGCTCTTATCCTTCTACAATTCAAAAGAAGAGCACATTAATTCTGAAATCGGATGAAGGAAGAATATTCACGCCATCATTGAGTTCAGTTCGAAAGCTGCATTTTCTTAAATATATATATGTATATAAATATAATAATCTATTGCTAATATTTGATGCTTTGCTTTAATTTTAACTGTTTGTTTGAATGAAATTTATATCATATAAATAAATGCATAATTGTTTCATTCATTGCAAATTTTAGTTTAATATGGCATTAGGGGAGCATCAATTAAAGAAGAAAATTTTTGTAAGTCCAGTATAATGAGTGCAATGAAGCAAATTTTTATAAGTGCAGTACAATGAGCACAATGAAGACAATTTGGTGGAAGCTCCACTACAAAGACCAATCATAATAAACACATGAAAGTACATAATTTTCGCGACCGTATCACGGTAGAAGTGTAAACTGTGATCAGTAGTGTATTTTAAGAAAAGGAAAACTTTCATATCTCCAACGAATGAGGCTTTTTGTTCCATTACAAATGCTGTTTAAGTAGTGAGCACTCTTATAATAACGATTAGCGATAATTCAAATAATACTAAATATTTTTTTCTCTTTACTTTGACAACTTGTCATTTTTTATAAGTATTTTGCTTCGCTTGCAAAACGATTGACTTATTTAAGTTAAAAAACAAACAAATAATTGTATAAAATAGCTTGATTAAATATTTCTAAATACTAAACATTGATTTTAAAAAATAAAAAGAAAAAAAGCAGCAAAAAAAAGAAAAAAAGCAGCAAAAAACAAAAAAAAGAAAAAAGCAGCAAAAAAATAAAAAGAAAAAACGCAGCAAAAAATAAAAAAGAAACAAAACGAAAAAAACAACTACATATGCAAATACAAAAATAAATATGTATATATAAGTATAAATTATTATTATTATAATTATATTTTCCAGCCTATTGAAATGAATTTTTAGACTAGTGAAATTAATTGAGCATTAGCATCATAGACTATCGGCTCGTTTTTCAGAAACTTATGTTAAATAGTAAGCTTAGTAGATTTAATAAAGTTATATATTAAATTGATGTTACGCTCGGTAGCTGATTTCAGGATGTCCATGGGATTGGATGATCCGAATACGATTCTTCTAATAAGAGTAAGATTTATGCAATCGCAAAGAAGGTGTTCTATTGTAAGAATTTGTCCACAACTGCAAATAGAGGCAGAAGATTTCTTAAGTATCCATTGGTGTGTTGCAATGGTATGCCCAAGACGAATCCTAGCAAATGTTCTAATCTTGACTTTGGAAATATTAGTTGGATATATTGGAGGAACAAGGTCAGGATTAACAAAAGAATAGTGCTGATTAATATGTTGTTTATTAGTCTCCATTATTTTTTCTTTCACTTTTTTTGCAATGTATCTTTGAAGGTCCAACTTTTCCATGATGTCGTCCATAATTAGAGGTGTGGAAGCGGTAGACTTCGCAGCTCGATCAGCTTACTCATTTCCTGATAAACCGATATGACTAGGAACCTAAAGAATTTTAATCTTATCTCCAGACGTAGCTATGGTATTTTTTAATATGTTAATGGTGTTCCATTTAGAAATTGAGGGATTTTGGATAGCTTTTAATACAGATAAGCTATCGGTGATAATAATACTTTTAAGCTTCTTATTATTGGCAAAGTTGATAGCTTGACGAATACCTCTCGCTTCAGTTGTGTATATCGAGGCACTTTCGTGAAGTATCCGATTTAGTAGAACTTGCCCAGAAGCGTTTACCACGGCAAAAGCAGGTAGAAGATCGACGGATTTAGAGCCGTCAGTGTAAAGTAGATGCCAACCGTCCCTTTCCAGTAATTGGATTTTTTCTTCGACTAAGTTCCTGAAGAAGTGGATAGGGGTAAGCTCTTTTTTGTATCTAGACAGAGAAATATCACAAGAGTATCCTTTTAGAACCCAAGGAGGTTTGAGTCCAAAATATCGACAAGTTTGTGCAGGAATTTTCAACTCGTTTGCGATATATAAACAGCAGTCGCTTGCAGATGGTGTTCTTTTGGTTTTCTTATTAGCAATAGATTTTTTAACGTCTTCGCCAAGAACGGATTTGCTGGAATTGAGAAGTTTGGGGATGAGCTTAGCTTTTAACTCATAAAGTCTATTTTCTAAATCTAGGAGACCGGTTTCAGCTGTAATATTTTTGATGGGCGTTGTCCGAAAAGCATAGGTACTGGCTCTAATAGCTTGATGATAGATCGGTTTTAGGATATTTAGATTAGATTTGCAGTTATTGCACTAAATTATCAGGTTTTAGGATATTTAGGTTAGATTTGCAGTTATTGCCATAAATTATCATCCCATAGTCGATCTTACTAAGAACGAGCATTTTCCTAATGTATGCAATGGTGTTAACGTGAGCATGACTTTTCCATGCAATATATT
>KK351096.1:477883-536738 GCA_000671755.1 Glossina brevipalpis
CTTCTGCATCTATTTGTCTGATGATCTCTTCAGGGTTCTTTGTTGAGGCGACCTTCGTCCTCCCCTGGACGACTGGTTCGGGATGTATCCCCGCTTCGTCTGCATCACGGTTTGTTGGACTAGTTGATACGTCTTGGACTGTCGTTTCCTTCATTACTGCGGGGTTTCAATCTGCAACCGAGCCGTACACGACGCTGTCTTATTCGCGCATGTTATTGTTGATCCGAAAGCTTGAAGGAAATTATAGCCTAAGATTACCTCTTCGGTAGCTCTCGGCATTATCACTAGCTTCAGCAGCGTCGTAGAATCTCCCAATTGCGTAGGGCAAAGGAACGAGCTATCTGCGGACACTTTGGTCCCATCTGCTAATTGAATCTCTGCCCGGTTTGGCATCCGTCGATAAGGCCCTTGAATCTTCATCGCGAACTCCTCTGTAATGAAGCTTGTTGTCGCGCCAGTATCTACCGTGGCGGTAGTTAGTATTCTAGCTATAACTACCCTAGCTACTAGACGACTCGTCTCGAACTGCAGTCCTGTCCATTCATGATTTTCTGCTAAGTTGGTATTTTGTAGTGGGGACCTTACTGGTGATACGAACTGTTTTTGGTGCCCACAGCTCCCCTTGGACGGTGGGCTCCCTGACCGTTTCCCGATCTATGCGGACCGTTACTATTGTCGGGCTGTGCCTCCTGCACAGGTCGTCTTCGCTGGCAGCATTCCTCGGTAGTAACTCCATGTTTACCGCACATGTTGCACGATAATGGCCTATTCGGACAATTCCGCTGTAAATGTCCCCTCTGACCACACTTCCAGCACGATTGGCTTGGTGACCCCCTTCCCGGCGCGTCACCCTGTTCCACCAATCGATATTGTTCTCGTTGGCTCACGTTGGCTGATTCCCGGCTGGAATACTCTCAAAATCATCCGCCATTTCAAGGAGTTCCCGCAAATCTCGGAAGTCCTTCCTTCGGATGTATCGTAAGTATTCGGGCTGCGCGTTGGCGTAGATCCTTTCTAATTTCTGGGCTTCTGTATAGCCCACATGTCTCATCATTGTCTGTAATGTTAACGCATAATCTTTGAACGTCTCTCTGGGTTTTTGTGTTCGCTTCCGGATCTCATCCTCTAGATTCTGGAAGTATCTGGACGGTAAGAAAAACTGTAGGAAGTCTCTTTTAAAGACTTCCCACTCCGTCCACCGGCAGTTGTTATTCTTGAACCAGGCGAGTGCTTTCTCTTGAAGCATGATGATAATTGTAGGCGGTAAGGTGTTTTTATCTATCGCATACACCTCCGCCAAGTCTTCCACTCGCTCGACAAATTGTAAAGGGTCGCGTGCCCCTTTATAGGTGAGACCCCACTTTCGGACTACCTCGATCACCGGTCTTCCGTCTGGTGTCGGTTGCGCGTACGAGGGAGGCGGACCGACCATCCTATACGGTTGGTCTCGGAGTCCGACCTCACTCTGTAAGTTGTTCACTGGCGAGGATCTCCCGGACTGCCCCTTCAGCAGATTCACCGTTAGTCCTGCCTTCGGGTCGGCCATGCTTTCCGGATGTTGGTCTGTGAATGTGTGTGAATAAACCACCGACGGTGGAGTTGTCGCTCGTGTAACACTGATCGTGGAAGGTGGGCGTAGTACCTGATTGGTCTCGTGCTTTTCCTGAATCGCAAGTAATCTCGCCACAACTTCTTGTTCGTGCTCTCCGCCCACGAATCGGCCCCAACGCTTCCGGAGGTCATCCACCGTGCCTCCACTTTCGACTTGAAACTCATTCAGGCACTCTACCAGCTCATCCTTTCGGAGCGCATATTTGCCATTTATACAATTAGAATCCTCCTTTTCTTGAAAACAAATTAATACTATAACTCCCTTCTTTTCAGCGGACAGCTTCCAATTTCTGAATCTGAAATTTTTCTAAACTAGAAACTTAAAAGTTTTTTTTTGTTTTATTTTTTTTAAACAATTTTTTTTTTTAATCTAATTAATTAATTATTCAAATTCGCGTGCGCCCGTATGCGACATTTATAAAAATAAATAAATACAAATATATTATTTGTTTCTTTAACTCAAACTGCTTATCCTTATATCTAGGATTGATACGTACGTGTTTACACAGACGTTTGATGATTACAGCTGTGTCGATGTGGTGATGGTGGCCCCCTTTTTTTTCTCTTAATGACGTTTTGGTTTTTTTTTTTCTTTTTTTTTCTTTTTAGTTAGTCGGCTTACAACACGTACCTTTTTCCTGTACCACGCTGCTATTTACTATCGACAATTTTCCGCACCACTCTAATGCTTGTTGCCGTAATTGTCTCCCTTATACCGAATTTTCTCTTCTTTTTTTTTATACCACGCTGATATTTACTATCAAAACAGTTTTTCGCACCACTCCAATAATGGTTGCTGTAACTGTCTCTCTTATACCGAATTTTCTCTCTTTTTTTTTATACTTTGGAATAAATTCCCGTCACCTGATTATCAATAAGAACGAATTATCTTGTTTTGTTGCTTTCTTTATCGTGAAATAATAAAAATAATGGTAATTATTTTCGGTTGTGCACTTTTATTAATAACTCAGTTTTGTTCCTTTGTGTGTTAACCGCAATTAATAAAAAAAACTTTATGCTCTCGTGTGTTCGTATATTTAGCATCTGACTCATCTGTATGTCACTCAATAAACACCTCGTGCGCTCATATATTCTTGTTATTTCTTCTGTGCGTTTTTTTTTCTTTCTTTCACTCTCCGATATGATTGCTTGCTTAGCTCGTCCACACACATTCACTTACACACAGGCACACATGTATTCGTGCTTGTTCTCATAAAAATTACCCCTTTTCTGTTGTTTTTTTTTCAATCTCTTATTTTTCTCTTATTTCACTTTAGATCTGGTTTTCAGTTAAATATTCCAACATAATATTTCTTTTCCTTTTTTTTTTGTCTTTCCACTTTGCTTGTGTTTTACACTCAATCGCTAATGTTTTTTTTTTTAACACTTTATTAGATTATTTTACTTAATAATTTTTCCGATGTTTTTTTTTTCGAGTTTAACAAACGTCGTATATTTTATCCTGCTTTGATATCTTACAAAATAACTTCTCGGTTAGTGTAAACAACAGCAAAGATCAATTAAGAGTCATTATTTTTTTTTTTTGTCTATCCAGGAAATTCTTGTGCCGCTCTTATGTGTATATCTTTTTTTTTGTTATTTCTCGTGATTGATCGTTGTGTGCTTTTTTACCTTACTCGTCTTTTTTTTTTTTTATTAGTGTTGTGTTTAATTTTGTTTTATATATGTTTTTTCTTTAACACTTCTTTTTTTTTCACAAAGCGACTTTTATCACTCACACACGAAAAAAAAAAAAATTTTGGTTACTGTCCATTTTCTCAAACTCATGTAATCAAAAGGTTTTCTTTTTTTTTTCTTTTTTTCCTCAAGTCCCTGCTCGGGCGCCATGTGAGGAACCAAATTTGTTCCTTCTTTCTGTTGCCGGGGCCACACCGTCGGCCCTGTCCAGTGTTCCGTGCGTCCTACCGGTACGCAAAGAAAAAAAATGCAACAAAAGTTCTTTCGATTTACAAACACTTTATTTTTAATTTTATTGTAATATCCGTCCTTCCGTTAGCAGTCAACATTTTAAAAACCGGACGTCAGCGAGATGCCCTCCTAGATACCTTCATTGTACGGATTAACGCGGACAAAACTCACAACGTGCGACTGATCATGTCGCTGTTCAACACCCAAGAGAGCAAGCGGAAACAGCAGTGTCCCCCACTTGCTCTACTTTCTCGTCAGCTAGGTAGGGTTGCCACCTAGCTGATTTACCCCCCCAGGGTCGCATTCCGACCCTTCGCTGTGGATTACTGCCCACTGCAGTAACCGCACAGCAATTAGGAAGGGGAAACATCAAAGAATCAAATGAACTACAGTATATGAAAGCTTACCCTTTTCAATATCTTATGCACAGAGTCAGCTGTAGTAGAATTCTCTTATCCAGTGACACTACTGTATGTTGTAGTATTAGTGGACCCTGCATCTGCAGGTTCAGCTTGTTTGGAATTCTCTTGCGCAGAGACAACAGGCTGTTTTGCAATATTATCATATTTCTATTTTTCAAGCTGTATTCTTTCAAAGTCGTCAATAAGGAATCGGATGTAATCGCACGGAATTGTACTAACATATTTCGCTTAAATCCAAAATTTTTCTTAGTTAAATTGCTTTCCGGCTTCTGCATATTGTTGATATGTTTTTTAAGCTATTAATATATAATGTATATATATGCCTCGGACTTTTCCAAATAATGTCCATATCTTGGACAACTTTCAATAATACTGATTAATGCAGACTATATGACTTGCAAAACTGTTCTAGACAACTGCCGACCCTGAGTTAATGAAATTAAATCATATTTTTAAACATGTATTTTATTCTTAATAGACAGAAAAAATACATAATAGCATGTAATTGCTTTTTTAATTTATTAAGATTTTCACATTCATGATTTTCAATTTTTAATCATATGTATCTCATTCTTAACAGGTAGAAAAATATAGACATACCTGCGTTCTTTTGAAAACAATTTTTTAAAAATTGCACTTGTGTAATACGAATACATATAATCAAAATTTTTTATGACTATCGAAGGAGAACAACAAAATCAACAAATTAAACTTTTGTTGACAACTGGTGGAGGAGTGCAACTGCTTTAATGGAAAGTTAATTTCTAAAACAATTAATTGAAAATATGAAATCTACTGCGGCAATCGACAATACGTTTAGTTTATTTAGAATTTCCTTTCACAGCTGTTTAAGAAATAAAACATACTATAACATCATGTAAGCAAATTTAACTGGAGATATTGCCTTTTTGCGCTCTCTTGTGTGACGTCAAATCCGGAGAAACTTAGATCTCTTTGAACAAAATTGCATTAGTATTGAGCATAAATCAGGAAAAATTACTACCACAAAGATGCATTTGTAAAAAAAAATATCTGTGAAAGGGAAACACACGCAAGCATAAATATAATATATTGTTCAGCCTTCGCAATTAAAATTTCTGCTTTTTGTTTGCATAATATATTTATGTATGTTTACATATAAGATATAATATATTTATGTATAAAAAACAAGAAATTTATTCAGAAAAGTGGAAAATTGCAAAAAAATATTTGTACAATTTTTTTCTCATTTCATTGTGCATGCTCTTTATTTTTTTACGATATCTGTTTCGTTTGTACAAAACAAACAAACGTCAATTTATCTCTCAATTTATACGACTCTCTCATTATATTATAAATTTTCCCGCACTCTATTGTAAACTTAGAAACACTGTTACTGATCTTAAGCGAATTGAATACTATTCCCAATCTCTTTTCAAAGAGACACTAGTTACATGATGAACCTCCTGCCATTTTTAGTATCTAGAGGTTTGACGTAATAGAAAGAGCGTATTCGGAGATCGTTACCACCATATTTGCTTACAAAATTAGATTTTATGGAAGACTCTCACCATCTCCCGCTCTGTAGGCGGCAAATCGCTTAGAAAATGATCGCCAAGATCTATTTGATTTCTAAATCGAACCCAGCATAATTTCAACATATGCTTGACCGAACTGGAACTATGCACCCTGCAGCACTTTTGAAAAAGGTCACAAAGCTTGATGCCCTAATTTTTATTGAAACTCAAAGCTGGTCATATGATTGATGCTGTTGTTCATTCATTGTCACATTATTATTTGGTTTATTTATATTTATTACAATATCTCACACATAACGATGATCATTACGTGACAGCAGCTACTATATCATTCACAAGAAAATGATAATGATAATAAAATTTCTTCTAAATGTGAGCACATCGGTAAGATGTAATTCAGTAATCGCTTCAAATATTTTCGTCTAGGATTATAGGCAGATTATTTTATCTAAGATATAAGATAAACATATTCTCTGTTTTCAGCAAGTAAGAAGAACTTATTACTATTGATGTGATGTTTATGAAGCCGTAAAGCACGGCCTCGTTGACAAATTTAGTTAGACTATCGCAGAAGCCTTTCGCAATGAATACGATGATGGATCAATAATGTCATTGAGCCTTAAACAAAATGCCATTCGTTGTTTCAATTTTTCGCTACACGTTTCTCTTCCTTCACGCTGTCGCTTTGTCATAGCACGTTAGCACAATGCCTTTCATTTTCATAATTTCTTCAGTGGTTATGTTTTTACCTGTTAGTAAATCAGCAAAGTAAGCGGAGTGTAATAAGATAGAGATTTAGACGCAAAGTACAGAGCAGAGAAAAAAAAGCACAGTGTAAGGAAAACTTTAAAATAAAAGTAACTTTAATGCAATTAAACTTTGATATAATAAAATTTGTGAATGTATTATCATTGTTTATCTAAAGTGTAAAGCATGAAAAAAATATATATAAAAATAGATAATTGCTTACTACTTCGAAGTATGGTGCGGGAAAACAACACAAAAAATTTTCACAACAAATTTTCACAAAACTAGTATCCCATTATTAAATTCGATAATTGCTAAGGAGTAGTTTCTTACATTTCTTATGGTTACTTCTTCCACTATTTCACATTACAGTCCGCCGCAATTTTACAAAAAAAAAAAAAAAAAAAAAACGCGTTATGCTTGCAAGTAAAGCCTTCGTCTATGACTGAGTATTCTATCACAAAGGTAAAGCACAAAAACGCTTATAACATAAACGATAAATAATCTAAAGTTGATTTTCTTCAATTTTGCATTGTAAAGCTATCGCTTAAGGTATCCTGCCGATAGAAAAACGAAAAAGAAACTTGACTTCAAATATTTTCGTATTATAGCAAGCCGTAACTTTGGCTGAACTGTTAAGAAGCGTCTCTAGCAAGTCAGTACACGTGGGTTCAAATCTCATTGCAGTAGAGTTTTTTCATAAAAATGAAGAAACACTAACAAAGCCGATAGCTTAAGCTGCTAGTGCTCTCATCTCTAGTCTAAGGATTAATTTCATTAGTCTAGAATATAGTAATAATAATAATTATGGTATTATAAGTTAGCATGAGAGATAAGAAGGGGGAGCATAAATTAAAATTTTATTGGCGTGAAGTTAGCCCACCGTGCCAAAAAATTATGAATAAATTATGGTGTTGTCCAAAAAATGGCTCTACGCGTTCCAACTTTGATGGAGTTAATTTTTAATTTTGGGTCCCGTCCCATTCAAATTTTTGATGAAAATTTTAGATATGAAAATACTAGTTTCTACCGGTTTTTGTTACTTAAATTTAGTTTGAAAAAGGTCATTAATGGGGAGTAGTCGTAAAAATGTTTCAATCGAAATCTTTGTCAATATCATTCATCCTTAAGCCAAAGCGCAGCAATATACGTCAGTCATAGCTTAGCAAAGACCCAAACCAGCAAACCTTTGTTGGGCTATCTTCACTCTGTTAAAATTTTAACATATTCACGAAATTATGACTATCTTGTAATTCTCGTTATATATTAGACTGCAAGAAATATTCGGAGTAACTCTCATAAAATTGCACTGAGCTTTTTGTTTTACACGCACAGTTCTTTTTCTTTTTCAGGAAAAAAAAATTTGTTTTTTTCTATTAGCTTAGCAACTAGAATGAACTCGCTAGAAAATTTAAGGAAAGTTCCATTATCTGAAAAGTATTTTCTCTTTAAATTCCGGGCACTTTCTCAAGAGCTCCAGCGCACTGCCTGTGTCAATTGAGCCCTTCTGGAACGTTGCTATCTAATGTCTTACTCATTGGTTTACAATCCCTAGTCCTAACAAATTAATAAGAGTGTTCACGAGGAATTGAAGTTCATTTAAAAATGTCCGATGAGGCTAAGGATGATTCAGAACCTTTTAATGGCTCTGCCGAGAAATAAAAAACTTGGGATGAAGCGTTTTGAGATGATTATGAGTTCGCCTATAGAATTATGAATCTTCTTGCTTATTTATCTCTTTAGTTAGGATAGCGCGACGCCGCTAATGAAATTTTAATGGACACATTGGATCGACGCCGTCTATTTGTGAACTTTTATTGCCGAATTTATGATGGTACTCATTTCGTGAGATTTCGTCTCCAAAATGCTTATTGCTTTTATGAATAGTTTCTTTGAACAAATTCACATACAATCGCAGCCTTAATGGTATTAAAAATACTTTCACACTTTCAGTTGATGCAAACATGTTCAACTGTTTATTTGTATGGTTTTCTCTACTCTATTTCGGGTAACGAAAAATTCAAAGCGGATTCAAGCACTTTCGCTAATTTCAATATATTTATAATCTACCATTGCTCGATACATTCGAAAAACAATCAAGTTTTTAAAATGGTACGCAGCCAAATTTCGTTAATCTCTTCTTACTATATTGCTGATCTGATATCTATAAACAGAGTCTAGTTGTAGCATGGCGCGCAATGAATAAGTTTTGCAGATTTGATTGATAAATAATCAGACTTCAATGATTGTGTCTTAAGTGACGTGTTCTCTGACCATTATCATTAGCGAACAAGAACGAGGAAATCACAAAAATTAATTAAATGAATTGAAAATTAATTAATTAAATTAATTAAAAATAATTAAATAAATTGATTATAAATTAATTAAGTAAAGCGAATGTCTTCAAATTAATAGGGATATATTGTATATCCAGACTATGTTTGAAGATCTTCGATGTTTTTAAACTTGTGTGACAATACATAAAAATTGTACGAATTTTTGTTGTTTTTGTCGGTGAAGATTTTTGTGAATGTTTTCATATGAATATATAATAATGAGATTACATTGATTAAAACGTTTATAAAAAGATTTTTTTAACTTTTTTTTTTAAATGTCTAAGTTGTAATAAATAAAATGAATGATGATAACCGAGAATTAATTGATTGAATTTTTATGTGTTTGTGTGTGCCATGGACAGGATTAAAAAGAAAAACTTAACGCATTATGTACGGATGCATTTTGAAATTGCGAACCTTTTGGTGGCAGCATGAAATATACACATATTTATCGTAATTTTTAATTAACAAGAGATGTATGAATAATTTTAATAAACGTTAATTATTTAATCATATATTAAGTTTTGGTTTTTCACGCTATCATCTCTTTTATTTTCTTTTTTTTTCTTTTGCAGGATATACTTATTTGTGGCTGTGAATATAATGGATAAAAGTAAGTTGATTTATTTAAAAACTCATCAAAACTATTTATACATAAGGTTTATTATGATGAATTGCAGTAAAATCATATAAAATTTGCATACAAAAGCATTTTATTGAACGAGTAATTGAACAATGGATAAAATTTTGGTTTTAAGTCATACTTCGCGAAACTTATATGAAATATTTATATTTTCAACTTGTGTACTAGAGCACACATGTTAACCTAAGCTAATGATAATATCTTTGATTAATATTTTTGCTAGCTCTTGGGAGTTGTTGTAACAGCTGTTACGTTATTGTTTTATTTTACTTAATGTTCCCTAAATACATTCGACTGAAAAACGCTTGCTTCGAATATTAAAACATTAACATATTTTACACGTTATTCAAATAGTCAAGAGCTAGCGCTTTTTAACCTCCTTCAAATAAATTTTACGTAAATTAATCAAAATGCAAAAATGTTTCTCGAGGTATTACGTACTATTTTATTTAATCACTGGGAAGATGTAAACTTAAAAGTTCTCATGCGTTACGCTGTCTGTTTCTCGATGTTGTAGACTTAAACACAAATGTGATTTATATCCATTTATATCCGCCCTGCAGTCTTAAAAGAAAAAGAAAATTTTATCATATTGTCGAAAAATCCAAAGATACGCGTTAGATAGTGGATCAAATAAATATATTGTTATGAAGGATTTATTGTGGTTCTTAATTTGGCCAGCGCTACTTATTTACAAAAATATTTCTCTAAGTTTACGCTCTAAACTTAAGCTTAACTTTGGATCAAACAGAATTGAGATGGAGTTGCGGCTGACTGAGAGCACTGAGAACAATGAATTTAAGAGAGACTATATTGGAATTTGATCGTTTTTTTTCGTAGTTGATGCTGTATATAAGTGGCATGCTGATAATGATTACGCACATACACTCGATGATCACTTGCAATATCTTTTTGCCGTACTTGAGCAGTAGCTGTATTGTTGATTGGTATTGCTTTCGTGCTCTATAACGTTTTGTACTTATATTGAATTCTTAGTTTTTTTTGAAATTTTAGAATTTAATATTTAAAATAATTTTTAAACCGCGCAAGACTAAAAACTAGAGGCTGCTCTCTCTTCTTAGTTAGTCGCAAACATCACCCATATACATACCTTATAATATTATAAAAAGCATCTTTATATCGTTGTTACCCATGTTCATAATCATATTTTGGATGAAGTTTAGGGGGCTTGTAAAAGGTTGTATACTCTAATGGACTTGATAACTATACACTAAAGCTTCACACGATGGCACCTTCAACCCCTGCCTGCGGAATGTCTGTTGTAAACAGTCTCCTGGCTCCAAAAATGAAGATATCAGTTTCAAATTTGGCAAAAACATTGGAGGTTCTTTCACATACGTTGCTATTAAAAATGGACTAAATCGTTTACACTTCACTATAAAGTACACTTCTGGTTTCTGTCTGCTTTGCTCGACGCTCACAGACTGCAAAATAAAAATTTTCACGGGATCCCACAAAAGTAGTAGTTGGGCTACGCCCACCTATAAAATTTTGATTTGGTTTCCAGTTTTGTTAGGATAAAGGTTGTTGGTAGAGAAGATTCGGCATAGGTGGATATAATTTTCTTACATGTTCAATTTACGTGAGTCAATAAGGTACTTAATAGTACCTGCATCTTTGAAAATGAAAGCTTCTTATGTTTTTTGTTAGGCTCAATATCATAAAGTTAAATAAGGAAAATGTGAACAAATTATTCAGATCAGATTGAAGGAGATTGGAGTACGATTTAGAGGGGAACTAGTTAAGGTTAACGTCATCAGCATACATTAAGATACAGATCACCGACGGCAGATCAATGAAGTGGCTGCCTTGAGGGACACCTGACGCCACTAGAAATTCATCAGAGGTGGTGATAAAAGCCTACCCAGTCTAAAAAGTACAAAAGGAAATCGGAGAATCATATTCTGGGAACATTTAAGCTGTAAACGCAATGAAGTCCCGCTAATATCTCCACGAATTTAAGCATATGGAAAGCAAAGTAAACGAACAGAGTGAAGCCACTCATTTTGCTCGTTTTAATTTGTACTACAAGCATAGCAATATTGGCGCGTTTTCATAGTGTTTACAGTTTGAACTCTTCAAAATTTTTTGACAAATCTGCCAGCCATAAACAAGCTATAAAGAAGAGAAACAGGAAGAATTTCCCGTGATTGGAATATTTACGTAGTAACAAAACTCTCGATTGAAATAATCCTCGCACTTTCTCAAACAACTCTTCTTCTGTGCATGTGGCACATATTTGAATTACTTAAATTTTGAAATATTTTTAACCCGTGAACTATTTTATTATTATGTCAAACACTTTAGCAAGTCGTAATAAGCGAAAAAACACGAGAAAATGTGATATAATATCAAAAAAAGCGGACAAAAATGAGAAGCGCGTCTACGGTGAGTAGATTTAATTAGAAGGAGAATATTAAAGTTCTTACAATTTTCTCTTTAACTTGACTTAGGTCAAAACTTCACACGATTGTAGTATAGAGACGTACCATAGTTTTTATTTAAGTTGTAAGAAGTAAGAAAAATATTAATTTTCTTTAAAAAAGCTGCGGTAAACTAACTATTATTTTGAAAGGATTACAGTAAAATCTGTGAACATTCTTTATAAACGCTTTCAACTTCAAGAGGTCAAAAAGAAGTAAAGAAAATGTAAGGGTTCGAATATAGGCACATATGAAAAGCTTAGAGATAGATAGGTGGTTGAAGGCTTAGGTTCAATTATGGAGGAACAGTTAAAGTTATAAAGGTAGATTGAATTGCAAACATTTAAATGAAAACTGGGGACAAGCAAATACATGACAGTTACAAGTAAGCCGTATAAAAATTCTGTTACGGGAAGTTAGATATTTCTCTCATCAACTTCTATTCTCGAATAGAGTACTTTAGTTTTTTATTTTCTATAGGCACAATAAGCTGTGCGTTTTTTTTTTGCATTAATCTTAAGCTAAGAATAATTCTTTCATATAATGTTCATAAATATTCTCTTTTTCTTCGCAATCGTCTTTGTTTAGATTTTAATATATACATGGATGTAAATAATAAAAAAATGTTTATTTAAATAGACAAAAAGAAAAGAACGTTAACTGAAATGCAAACATAGTAAAAAAAACCATTAAATTCTTTTCTCAAGTTGTTGTGTTTTATGGGCCATAAAAGCTAAGAAATTATGCTACCATAAGAAACAAAGAAAAACCTAAAGGAGTACGATGTAAGTTGATTAAGAACTTTGTACACTCTTTAGCTAATTTTGACGATTTAAGGATAAGGGCCATTTTAGCAAGAAATTTCATCTTAGATTTCAAGGCATTTTTGAATGCTTGACTATTATTAGTATGACATACACCAAGTATACACAAAGAGGTTTTGAAATATAGATCGATGGATGAAATGAAATTATTTTTGGAGTGACTATAAGTTTTTGGAGCGACTATAACTTTTGATAATTTTCATGAAAATATATGAAGAATTGTATTTGGTGAAGAAATGTAAGATATTTTACATTCGGTTCTGCCCAACTACAATATTTTTATACATTTTAACCTAAAATTGATGCTATCTGATGTAGACGACTTTTATTTTGATAAGGACGGCGCCATTTGCCACACAAATCGGGGAACAAATGCTCTGTTGCCTGAAAAACTTAAAATGACACCTCGTAGTGAGGTGCAATATATGTACTAGATTCAAGAACAACTCACTTATGATTCCGAAATGAAATAATTATTTAAAAAACCAGATTTATACGGATTATTAAAACCTTAGAGCTCATATTTCTTTTTTGGTTTGGGATTTAGCTCTGCGACCATCTATACGCCGCTTTGCAAGAAAAATTCAAAGAATATTTTTATATAGAGTTGGCTGAAATTGATCGAAGATTTCTAGGTATTCCTGGACAAAATATAATAAATTCTGATTTACTTGTACGTTGCAAAATTTTATTAAATTCATTGATTTTTATCACAGGTAAAACTCCAAACTCCTATTTCGTAACTCCAAATTCCTTAGCCTAACAAGTAACATAGTTTATTTCAATGCTTCTGCAATTTCGGACTTAATTTGTTATTCATTAAAGGATTACTACTTATTAACTGAAGGGTAATTAATTATTAAATAATAATATCCAGATCAAAAATAAGGTTTTTTTCGATTAGACAACCATGTTAAATAAAATTTAAAAATACCTAAATATTTTCATTCTATGACTTATAAAACACATTAACCGAAATGTTTGCAAAATTCAAAAAGTTTACTTTGCCTCGTGTCTCTAACTTAGAAGAATTTAAAAGTTTTAGATTCCCTTCGTTTATGTCTGCAAGTTCTATTTTATCAACTAATGACGAAATACAAAAACGTATGATTTAATCTCTTCCAGTCCGTTTGTAGGTAATTCCAAATTATAATAGGTATTTGTCTACTATATAGTGGTTTATTGATTACATAAAGTGTACAATTTGTATGATTGTATCACTGTTTTTATATAATATGTAGTGATTATATAGTATTGAAGGAGTGATTAGCTTTATTCTTTTATTTTTAATGTATAATGGTACGCTTTACTTTTATGCCTTAAATTGTTTACTTTTTTCTTTATTTATATAAGCGGACTCAAAAATTTTTTGATTATTTAATAATTTTTGTCACTTTTCAACTTTATTTTATTAAATATTTGTATTTTGTAATAAAATATTTGAAATAAATATTTGAAATAATAATAATGTGTATGCAGGTTTTATACGCATACATAAAAAAAAAAATTAACATTTAAATGTTTCCTTGAATCGACGTCCAATATTCCTCCCAAAGCGTTTTCTTCTTTTTCACATTTTCCAAAAACGAATGTTTTTAGAGTTTGTTGGCCATTTAAAGTTCTCTCTCATATAAGCAATAGACTTTGCTTTCTTTTTTTCAAATTGTATTGTAACATAATTTTTAGTTGCTCTAGACAGTTAGGATTGCTATATAATTTGGTGAACACCAAATTCTTTAAATTAAAATTCGCCTTTCAAGGTAAATTTCGATAACTTGATCAATTTTCTGTCTTTAGAATCGAACAACGGCAGTTCATGTGCAAAGATTCGATCCACTTTGTGAATTTCGTCATGTCCCCTTGGCGAAGATAGCGAAGGTAGGTTTTCAAAAACGAGATGTGGAACCTTGACTGACGGCGCGTTTCTCTAAGCGGCTATTATTCTATTTACAAGCCTTTTAAGACTTGAAGTGGCCGAAAACGGTTCCGATATGTATCGTTAGCAAAGACTGCGTATGACATAGCGCACGACCGGCGAAATTATCGCAACAGAAATATTGGTGATGGGTGTCCTTAACGGATATTTTAACAGCTTTTCTTCTTCATGAAAGCTACGTTCAAACGTATTTCTTTAAAAGGAAAATTGTCCTAAACGAAAACTTTATAGAAATCTTACGGGAAAACAGTTTCTCACTTTTTCATCTTATTAAAATTTTGACACCTATTTTATAAAACAACCTTACCTATGAAAGTACATTCATTTGTCATTTTGTTTATAACACTCAGAAGGAAGCTTCAGAAACTCCACAAAGCACAGTTATATTTGTGATCAACAATAAAATTTAGAATTGATTTGAGCATGACTCTTCGCTTCGTCTGTCCGTTTGTTTTTTCGTCCACTCGTCTATTTGTCTGCCAGCTCGCCTTTCTAGCTCTCGTTCTGCCCGTCTGTTCGTCTGTCTGTTTGTGCATCTGTGTAATGTGTATTATAAACGTTCTCTCGCAAAAATGAAAACATCGGCTTCAAATATGTCAAAAATATTGAATGCTCTTGCACACAGCTTGGTTTTGAAAATAGGCCAAATCGGTCAAATCATGTGCCTACAATGAAACGTAAATAACAATTTTTCTTTCTTGGCTTTTTGTTCATTGCTCGTTAACCGCGACAGATAAACAATTATGTTAAAATTTCTATTGTGTTTCATAAAAATAGACAAAGTCAGCCACGCCTTTTTCTAAGATAAGGGTGATGGTTGCAGAAAATTTTTCTATGTGCAACATTTAATAAAAGTTTAGCAAACACAAAAAACTCTTTTTTACACTTTAAGTAACACTATATTTTGATAAATTTTCGAAACACACTCTTATTAAAGAAAATGAGAAAAAAGAAAATCTTATGAAAAGTTGTATAAACTTTTTAGTTATGCTCTCTAGTGTACAATCATGTGACGCTATAATGTGAAACTTTTATATAAAAATTGCTGAATAATAAGGAAAGATAAAGTAAACAAATAAGAACGTTATTTAGCTTCTATGGACAATCTTGGACAGCTAGTAAGTGATTTTCTTCTTTTGATGTTGTTATCACTTTATAAGTGCGGTTAGGACACACCCATTTCAGCCGAGAAAATATGTTTCAAATTTCATATCGCGCGCTGTTGGGATTTTACCAAATAGGGGAATCACAAAAGGCAAGTACGAAACACCGTTCGGCGGTTTAATAGCTTCAAAATTCAGACTAACATCTATATATCTTAAGTAGAATAGCCGGCACTGATGACATGATCAAATGACAAACTAAGTATAATTTTATATTATTAAAGAAATATGTTGTAGAAAGATGATGGGAGTTGGAAAATACAACTAAATAACCAAGTAAATGCAAATAAGTGTAAACAATAAATTTACTTAACAAATTTGTCCATAATTTGTTGTATTTTACCATCTTGAATACATTGCAAAACAAACATCTATATCAATATCATCATTATATTATAGATATGCACCACGAGTTACACAAAATTCAATCTTTAATATTACAACTATTGGTTGGAAAGTTTTAGGGGACTTTATAGCTACAGTCAAGTAGCTGTAATAAATCTTGGTTTCGCTTGTTGAAGAAAAATTTATTAAAATTGTAAAATCGTTTCCCTATGTTCTCAACCACCCATCCAGCTGTAAAGTACAGCCATTATTAATTAAGAGTTCGATCAACCATACAAACTGTTATCGTCGCTACTATCGAAGAAAGGTTTTCTCTTTTTAATGCAATAAAACCACACATCGTTGTGCACTTGCATACACATAGAGCCACACATATATGAATGTATGTGTGCTCTTATTGCGTTCAATTTCAAGTTATTTCAATGTCATTACGACATTCACAGCAACGCAACATAGGCTAAGAAATGAAAATATGTATGTGCGTGCGTGTGCGTGTGCAAAATTTACAGATGAATATAGATGTGTATTTAACTACATAGTCAGTCGTACCTTAGAACGTTTTCATTTATACACAAGCTCAATCAAACGAATCGTGTAATACATGTACAGTTGCTTACTTACTTACTTATTTCCTGCCGTCATCCAGGCAGCTTCCTTTGTGGTTTCATTTTCCGGTATGTTTTTTAACTCAGCTGTCTTATAAACTCAACGTTTTGTCAGAAACAGAGTTATAGTATCTAAGTAGGATTTATTTTTAGTCCCGTAATTTTCTTAAGATGTACTTGGGAAATGATGACTTCAACAATATTATTTTATTGTTGTGAACTAAAATACCATAAATGAGAAAGTTTGAATAGAAAATCTTAAAATGTGTTGATTAAGTGATATTTATACTGGCATGTAGGCTTTGCCATTATTTCTTGCATCAAACATCTTTAATTCATTACAGAACTACTGCCAGTCTTTCTCGTTGCATCAAGGGAAAGTCGGTAGTAATGTCCATTAATAAAAAGTCGGTGCTAAACTAAAGTTAAAAGAGGTACATTTTTGATTTATTTAAAACCCTAAGTCATCTAAGTAGTGCCTATTCGATCAGCCTATTTTTGTTATTTTCATGGTAGCAAACACTGAAATAAAAACTACGGTAGCTTTTTCTCTTCTACCCTATGCTAAATTCTATAGAAACTGAATCTGATGTTTACAGGATCATTTAAGTATAGAACTAACGGATCTACTTATGGATTATTCTATTCATATTTCATTTTTTTCTATTTCATTATCTATCCATCCATATCCTATTAACTACTCTCATCTTAAAAAAAAGTAAAGAAACAAAATTTTAATAGGTGGGCCTCGTAAATATTTTCTGTTTTTATGGAATATCGTGAACATTTTCATCGTATAATGAGCAAAATATCCAAAAAGCAGGGTTGTGTTCAGCTTATACTACGCTGTACATGCGTGCTTTGGCCGAGTTGGGCCATTTTCAATACAAACGTATATCATGTTTGATCTAGACATCTTAATTCTTCCGATCGGGAAAATGGTTACCGCATACAATACGCATACAATAGCCGAAAGACAGATAGATAGACGGACAAACCTCCTTTAATAGTTTTTGAATTTGATACTGATCATAAACATATATACTTTATTGATCTCCGAAGCTTCATTTTTGATGCTATAAACGTTTCTATAAAGAAAGTGAGTTTCAATAGTTTATTCGGGCGAGCAAGTACGTCCCAAGGTTAACAGATGTATCTTCTATGATTTATGAGTAATGAATAAAAAATACAACAACACTTAAAAACAGAGATATTCTCAGTTTATTTATGCCTAACGCAGAAATTACACAGACGGACGGACGGACATGCTTAAATCGATTCTAAATTGGATGCATATACTTTGTGGAGTCTTTGAGACCTTCTGCTGGGTGTGGCAAACACGCTGACAAAATTAATATACCCCCTTTCTTGGGTTGTGGGTATAAAAAAAGTTGTAGATATGTTTTGTTGTTTTATCAAATAAACAACAAGAGAAGAAAAATAATGTTTATAACACAACATACGATATCGGCGAGTGAGAAGAGCTTTTTATCATTTTGTTTAAAGTATTTGCTGTGGAAGAGTGCTATATTCATTTTGCTAACACAACTTAGGATTTTTATTGCTACTTGTCACTTTCTCGCAATTATAAAACTTTTAAAAACCAAATATTTCCCCTTGACCATTGCGTTGAAAATCTAAACGAATCTAATTACACTGGCTTATGAAATTTAACTCTCTTGTTAGCGCCTCGTACCAGTGAACGTCGTTTTCTTCTCAGGCACTGTCATTGAATTAGTACTATACATAGCAAACTAACGAATGTAAATGAGAGGATTCTCAGTAAATAAATCAAATAGAGTTAAATATATCGTAAATATACCTCACTAGTGAATTTTGGCGGCTGAACAGTAGAAAGTAGTTGCAAAATGAGAGTAAATTAGGTTTCAAAATTGAATAAATTTGATTATATTACCAAGTAAATATTAAATTTAATTTTATTGGTCACATGTCTATGTTTAGCTAAGATGAGGGGCGAGCTAAGCATTTTTAATTTGCATACATTTCCATGTTTACGGATGAAGAACCATGTCTACAGCCATACCATGTGGGCTGTAAAGTTCGTTGGCTGACACATCGATGACGCCACTAGTATTAACTCCATATGATTTTTAGTTAGCTCTAACCTTCAAAAGACACGTGTATAAATTTGACAGTTGTTGCACTATTAGTATGTGAGTTATAGCATTTTTAGTGAAGCAACCCTTTGGGGTCGGTTCATCACGTGCAGTCCACTCGGCTGACTGTCGATTGGGCTCCGGTGTGAAATGATGGACCCATGTTTCATCCTTTCGCGTTTCGTGTTTATTACGATTGAGCAGCTCCAAACACTGCTTACAATCATCAATTCGTTCATATTATTAGCCGGCTGTAAGCTCGCTGTGGCTCCCACTTTGAACAGAGCTTTCACATATCCAAATATTCATTCACGACATGTTCAACAAGTTCTTTTGATATCTTTAGGGTCTCAGCTATCTCAACCAACTTCACTTTACGGTTATCCGAAATTATTTTGTGGACTTTTTTAATGTTTTTGTAACAGCTTCTTTGGAATGTTCACTGCGTGCATCGTTTAAATTTAGCAAACCACTTCTCTACGGTTGATTTTCCTGGCGCAAAATCCGAATAATGTTTATCAAGCCACGCCTTGGCTTCAATAGTATTTTTTTCGTATTTTTTGTATCTTTTTTAACACACAAAATTCCTTTTTACCAATTTTTCAAACTAACAAAACTTGCTTCACTAAACATGTTATAACTAACATACTAATAGTGCAACAGTTTCCAAATGTATGCACGTGTCTTTTGAAGGTTAGGACTAACTAAATATCATAAGGATTTAATACTAGTAGTACCATCTATGTGTCAGCCTACGAACTGTTCAGCCCACCTGTTATTTTCACCGATTGTTTTGAAATTTTGACGCAACATTGCATTTGAATATGGTCTGCGTCAAACGTCCCAATTCCCGAAAATATAAATTTCCTTGCAAGGAAACCGTGGATAGCTAATTTCACCATTTTTGTTCCTTAGAATTTATTATATTGTAATGTGACCACATACGACCATCTGCAGTGTGTCCACTTGAAGTGTGTAAAAGAACAAAAAGAAAATAATTTTAAGTAATGCACTTTAAAGCCACGAATTGCATTTCCTAGTACTCTAATTTGCAAGTAAAAAGAATGCGATTCGACAAACGGTCTTTAGTAATAATTATTGTTTATTTTGTATATTTTAAATAATTCTTACCTAAGATTAAATTCATACTCGTCCATATACGCCAGAATTTAGTATCATAAGAAGCCAGGGAAGAATCTGCAAATAAACATCGTTATGCATACAACCTTCATTGCGTTTCACTCGCAGCTAAACCAGGACTCCAAATTTTATTTGAAACATGTAGGCAGGGTTTTTTTCAGTCGAACTGACTTTGGCATTTAATGAAGTAAAGTGACTTGATAAAAACAGCTAAATAGGCATGTTAAAGACTCATTAAAATTGGACCTGATACCATCATCCACTGTCTCTTTCTAAGTACCACAATTTCATGGCAATCCAATGAACTCTACACTAAGAAAAAGCACCCTAGCCTAGCTAAGTGGCGATTCTGTAAATCGATCCTGTGCATGGAAAAAGAGTGGAGTACTTTCTAAAATTGTAGTTTTCAGTTTTAAATATATTTTTTTTGTATGCTTCCGAGTGTGAAAATATGCTGCACTACTTGCAGTTTTGTCATGCGGGGAAATTAAAATAAAAGAATTTTACCAGAATTGATGGCTCAGTTGTAGTTCCTCATCGTTTCTTCGTTAGAGAAATGGGTGATAGTCACTGGCTCTGTATTCAGGTTATGCGCCGTCGCCAAGTTTAAGCATGATTTCACTCTACATGATTAGAGACCAGAAAAAAGTCCACTAAAAGCGCGATTTGAGTAAAATATAGCAGCAATTGTGACCAACTTTGAGAATGAGCCGAACGTATCGGTTTCAAGGCGATCTCCACAATTAACAATTGGAGCTATCGCATGCGTCAATATGTTCCAAGTCGTTGTGGACATTTGAACCATATTTTGTTTAGAAATGCAATGTTTAAGCTTCACAACAAAATACAGTGCACCTTGGTAAGCTGAGTTTTTTTTCTTCAGTTTTAAAAAGTATTCCTCTTACTGAAATACACTCATAATGGAACACTATACATAATGCGTTAGATATCCTTCAAATCCTTTACATTCATGACTTGTGTGCAAAACAAAGCCAACAACTCTCTGTTTGTCTGTTGAAATCACGACCACTAGCTTTGTCAATAACGGCGCCTAAACTGGACCTTCCGCCCGACAGTCGATCGTACCATTGTCAATTTACAACATTTGCAAGATTATAATTAATGCTAAATTAAAAATAATTTTGATTTCAAATTTTGTATAATCATGTTACGAATACCACATATGAACAGATCTGATACATCAAAATTAGGTTCAATTTCCTGAAAGTAATGGATGAATGAAATGAATAAATGTATAAAAATTATATTATAAATCAAAATGTTTTTTTTATATTAATATCAATAAAGCTAGTGTTTAGAATACATTTCAATATTTCTATTTTAATTCTAATTAATTTACGCACAATATAAACCAATGAAGACTTGCAGTACTTTGGCATAAAATTCTACTGTTTTTGTTTCTCACTAGATATAGAATTCCCATTTCTGTTCGGCTCATAATTTTTTTAATGATGCCAAGCTTTTTTGCTTTATGGGTGAAAACAATCATGCCAACAGCAAGCAAAAAACATGTGATTTGTAAAAGAAAGAGCGAAGGTACAAAGAAAATTTACGGAAGACATGAAAAAATCCAAGCTAAGACAACCAGTAAACACAAGACGAAGAAGAACTAATCTTACTATAACAAGAAATAAATGATAAAGAAAAAGCGCGCACGCATACACCTACAGAAAACATGTAAATTAGTAACGTATTTAATTCAATTTAGTTTTTTAACACTGAAACACTTTTCAACTCAAAAAGTCCATATAACTATAACTACAAAAAAAATATTTTAAGCTCGTACTGACCAATTAGTTTACTGGTAACATTTTCTAAAATATTTGAAAGAATATGTCTACAAGAATTCCTTCAATATGACTTTTAGATGAAACCGAAAAGATAAGAAGATTGAAAAGCTATCACACACTACAGCTCCTATTGATGCCGTCTCTCATATGTCGTTAACGTCAAAAGTAAAGCTTTAGAGATCCTTTCAAATGCGTATTGTTTTGATTAGTATCAAATTCTGAACCGATTTAAACCAATCTATCCGTCTCTGTGAGTAATGTCTCTATTCGTAATTTCGTAAAAACTACAATATCGGCTTTAACTTTGGCGACAACACTGGAAGTGGTTGCAGATAACTTGATATTCAAAATGCTCCAAATCTGTCAACACCAGCAAAAAACATCTCTATTTTAAACAGTAGAAAAAAATTTGGCTTTCTTCTGATTACTACGACAGACAAAACGATATAAATTTCTAAGCAAATTCTGTGGATGTTACTGCGATATATATATATATATGAAGTGCAACGTCCGCGTATGTACCTATTTTTATGTGTAGCGTGTACAGTCCGTTGTCTGTTTGTCCATTATTGAAACCCATAAAACTTAGCTAATCATATTCTGCTTTCATATTTTCTTCTCTGGCAAATATCGCGTGATTTTCTACCTGTTATTTGCAAGAGAGGAGAAATATGAAACGAGAGAAAATTGTCCGTTTTTGTCCGTATGAAGAGAGAATGTCCGAAGTTAGTCTGTATTAAAGATAAGGGTGGGGTTGTTTTTAAAGATTAAAAGACGAGAAAGGACAGTGGAGACTGAGCCGTCAACGCGAAAAGTTGATGTTAGGCAGTCAACTCAAACAGTTCTTTTCAAAATTAAAATATAATTATTTTGCGGCTGTTCAATAAAAATAATAAAAAAAGGGGTTATACCATATTTCTAAAAATTTAAAAGAAAAGAAAAAAATTGTCCTATAACAGCTAATTTGCAAAAAAAGGCAATTTTGAGCAAACTTTATATATAAAAAAAAGAAAGAAACCAGTTGCTATGTGAAGTTGGGATTACCATGAAATATTGTAACTTGCTATTGACATACAAGTGTACAAAGGTTAAAGTGAAGCCTCAGATAAACAACATTATTGCACACTTTTGTTTGTGGAGTGAGTTTATTTGCCTGTGAAGAAAAGTTACATTTAATTTTCGATGTACGCAGCATTTGGGTATCATTTAAATGAACTGGGTTTGCAGAAATATCTCGGCCGAACAGTAAAAGCAATTACTACATTAACTACAACAAGCAGCAACGACATCCTATAACCACGGAGCTATCAACAACAACATTTGGAGCGATTCAAACACCAATAAGATAAGTTACTATAAATTATGTATACTAAGTGTTGATCCCTTAATTAAATAATATATAAAAAAAAAATTGAATTAAAAATTGAAGAAAAATAAGACAAAAAAATATGTCTATGTGAATTTGGAAATATATGGAAAGGAGGTGGTAAGGGGAAGGGGCACGCCTGATCTGACCGGAATGTAGGGTACAGGGACTGAGATCGACGAACTGACACAGGCCGGACATGACGGACAATGGTTTAATCTCAATTGACGACCAAAAATTTAGGATTTATTTTTCTTCTTTTTTAGTTTAAAATTCTATGGCGAGTGGTAACTGGGCTGGCCATGGCGTTAAAAAAAATAAACCTGGCTCCTGCCACCACAGATGTCTTTTGCAAGGTTGTTCAAAGTTGGTAGTTATAACAAATTCAGTCGGAACGGAATATAATTTTCTTCACCGTTTTTGTAACCTATACTGCCATGGTCCCAAAATATAAGAACGTTATGCTTATTAAATACTTCGAAACTGTTTTTAGTTTGCATTGCATAGATTCGTGAACTGTGTTTCTGATATTGCGGCTATACTTAAAGTGCTTGTATTTACGAATTTTTTTGTTTTTCTTTTCTGATGTCAGTTAATTATACAAAATTTTTTTCGTCTCCTCTGTTGAATTATGTCTTTAAGTTCCGTTTCTATCGTTCTCGTAACGTTTTGTACTTGGTGAATCTAAATATAGAAATCGGTACGGATCGTTTTGCTTTTAATCCTCTTGTATTCTAAAAAAAAAATATCATTGTTTTCTTATTTCTTCGTAAAAGAATAAATCTTCCAATTAGTAATTCGTTTTTCCTTCTCATTGATTTAGAGTAAATTTTACACTTTCCTTACAGACACACAAAATTTATTTCATTTTTTTTCACAAAAATAAAAAGTAATATAACGATAAAATCAAAGTTCGCGCTTCGAAATTTATGCAAGAACTTCGTTTTAATCAAAAAAGTTTAATTTTTTATCGTTTCATTATTCTTTTTAATTGAATTTCAAAATAAATCTCTCTTCGCTTTAGATGGATTGCCGTTAAAATCAGGAATTCGTAACGCATACAATTACAATATAAAACTGTGTGAAATTTTAAAATGACTCTCTTTTGTCTTTTACATCAATTTTTAATCTAACAGGTTGATTTGCTAATGTAGACTGCACGATTTCTTCAAAAATTATTCTAGACAACTGATGAAATTGAATGAAAATCATTTTTAATAATAAAAATAAACTAATAATAAAAATACAATAAATAATTGCATGTAATTGCTTTTTCAATTTATTAACATGTTCACTCATGATTTTCAATTTTTAATCTAGCACAGGTTCATTTTTGAATATATACCAACACTCTTCAATGCACCCTCGAGAATCTCTAGGCATTTTGTGCCAATAAGATTATCGCAGTGTCGCACCCATTACCTACTCTACAATGCATTCATTTGCAAATTGTTGAATGATTACTCCTTTCTATTTGATCTGTTTGTTCATTTTGCTAATCAGAAATATGATAATGAGATATTAGTCGTCGGATTATCCGATTAGTTGTTACTAGTTATTTCTACTATAAGAGTAGTTTATTCATTACAAAAAAATGTATAATTTGTATGATTGTATTACTGTTTTTATATAATATGTAGTGATTATATAGTACTGAAAGAGCGATTAACTTTTATTCTTTTTTTTTAGCATCTATAACATTTTTTATAATGCATAATGGTACGTTTTTCTTTTACGCTTTAAAATATTTATTTTTCTTTTTATGTATATAAGTGCATTTATTATTTTTTGATTATAAAAAATTCTTATCACTTATTATATTTTATTTTATTAAATATATGAAATTTGAAATGAAATATTTGAAATAAATTTTTGAAATATTTTAAATATTTGAAATGTATAATAGTACGCTGTACTTTTACGCTTTAAAATATTTATTTTTTCTTTATATTTATATAAGTGTACTCATTAACTTTTTAATTATTTAATAATTTTTGTCACTTATTCTTTTTATTTTATTAAATATCTGTAATTTGTAATGAAATATTTGAAATAAATATTTGAAATAATAATAACAATAATAATAAAAAAAACTACTCTCTTAAATTCATTAGTTACTTACGTACTCTCATCAGATCTACTGTTTCTTTATTTTGTAAACTTCAAGTTTTAATTTTTTAAACAATAAAGCATAGCAGAAGTTGATGAGTTCATCTCGGTGTGTTACTTCGTTTCCATTTTTTGCGCTTTACTATGAGAACTTAAAAACATAAAAACAATTATTCAACAGATATGATATATGATGAAAAATGTTATAGCGAACGATGAAAATTATTTTGATTAATACGTATTGCACAGATTTTTTTCAATATTCTTTTAAAGTAAGAGACCGGCCAGAACATATCTGGTCACTTAATAGATTGAGAAACACTGACCTGATTTTCACTTTCTCTTAAAATTAGTTAATATTGATTGCAATTGAGATATGGTTTTCCAAACTATTATTATTATTATTATACTATATCTAAATCCAAACAAAGAAATTCATGGTGAAGAAGTTAGAAGTGAAAATACACATCAATTGATCCTAATAACAAAATATCAAACTATTTATAAATAGAAATTTTTCTAAAATTAATTTTGTTCTTTGGCATAACGTATCATGTATCGTTATACACACCTCTGAGGGGTGCGCCTAACTTAACTTATAACACTACGAAGCTCTTCTCTCAAGGTCTCATTAAATTTTCTTAATTAATATCGGATTTTAAATCATCCGCACCGAACAATAATCGGCATATTTACATTAGGAATGCAAAGGACGCAATAGAGGAAATAGATGTGAATCGGTAGATTTTTGAGGTAGGGTTTCAAAACTTCACTTTAATAAGCCTTTCTTAAGTATTGGAGCTATTACAGAAGATGTATTAAATGTGTGTTTGAAGTTTCTTAAAATAAAGGTTGTCTCAATAAGAGTGCTCTATTTCATTTAATTCATTCATCTTCAAATTATTGACATACTAGATGCATTTTGTCGACCGAGAAGTCCGCGAAGTTTGCAACCGGTTTCTGCATAACTCATCATTTTTGTAAAGCATTACAATACAATTATAGCGCTCCTTTTTTAATAATCGAAATAGTCATAGCTGATAGCTGTCAAATTTCCAAATCTCCACTTGTATGAAAAATAAAATAAACAAACTTTAATCGGTGGGCTTTTATTGAGACACCCTTTATTTATATTCCTTGTCAATGTGAATAATGATCAGTTAGTTCGTCTTAGGATGAGGGCTGGAAAATTTTCGTATTTTTACTTCCTATTACCTTACAAATATATTAAGTACTTTCTTTTTTCTTCTAGATATGGGCTCGAAAATTCAAAAATTTTCCTTTATGAAGTACAAAATCACTCCACTGAAAAGAGCGTAAACAAATAAACCAGTGCCAGTAAGCTAATCGTTTAGGTCGCCAGACCTTTATAAAAATAGAACCGAAATTTCTGCGATGCTCCATATAAACGAATTGCTCGGGTTAAGATCTGGTTTCAAAAGAAAAATAATTTTTTATATAACATTATTTGCTCGGAACTATATTCTTATAATTCTGAACTTTATTTAGTGATTGATGTACAACAAAAAAGTAGTCTAACAATTTCATCTTAATTTACATCCTTATTCTGTTCTAAGATACGTTTAGTATCAGCCTAGAAATAGGCTGAATAGGAAAATGTTAACTCATCTATTAAGATAAGCGATATAATAAATCTCGTGCTAGATATTGGTACTTGTTAAGGTTAGCCTAAGGCGAATATAATGGTGCTTTTCTGCTTTTTTACATCATATAGAAAGTTACTAAATTTATTAAATATTTATTGATCTTACCACACAAAACTTTATTAAATGCGTTAAAATTGACAATTACGTATATACAAAAATATGTGCACATTTAAAACACATATATTTTGCACTAGTCTTGTGCCATTTAATGCAGTCCCTTAGGCATTTATTCATAAGCTCTAATAATCAATAAATATCCAATATAATCAATTCAATTTCCATCTTGCAATAGCATACATGCAGGAAATCACAAATGGGACGCTTTGCCTGCTAAATTACGGCTCCCAAATGGATTTGCAAAACTGCAGAAACCCCTAAATTTTTTTTCTTTCGTCTCCCGGGAAATTGAAACTTCAATGCTGCGCTTCTTTACCTGAATTGCGCCCATGTATAAAGTAAGGAACAAATTTTATTCATTTTTAGTCGGATTTTTTTTCTGAAATACATATCTGACTATGCTTTTATCATCTTCAATTCATTCCTTTATTTTTTATTATCTGCGTTTTTTTTCATTCTATCTAATACTTATTTTTATATTTTTGCTTTCATTAACTGCTTCTTTTCTTTTGACAAAATATGTCTGCTCATTACTTTTCTTTACTTAAAATACATTTTTTCCATTTCTAATATAGACTTAAACCAATTTGCGTTGAAGAATTAAGATAAAAAAGAAAAACAAAGAACCGTACAACAACCAGGCATAAAGTGAAAAATCACACCATAGTTATGCATCTGTTTGAGTGTGTGCGTGCGTATTGGCAGATGCAATGTACATGTATAGTATTAATATATATTTTGTAACGCAGCGCAGCCAGGAAAAGAAAGAAAAACCCCAGTGTTTCATCCTTTTTGCGAGCAGCAGTCGATGCGGTGAGTCGTTTAGGGAATTTTTCTTTTTGACAACGAAACTGGACATTAATTCTGTTCAAGGGAGTAGGCTTGGATCTCCTTAATAGAACTCCTGCATAGGTTTACCGGTGTTCGAGGGGGAAATCTGAGTGGAGAAGACTGCAAGTCCTCCTCTCCTAGGATCCCTTTGAACCAAACGGAACACTCCCTGGTGAGATCAGTATGGAGAAGACTACGAGTCCTCCGTACTGAGGCTTTCCTGGAAGTGAATTAGAGCTACTCCACGTAATCTTCCTTTCATCTTGGACGCTTAATGACTGATCCATCGCTGCTGCTATAAATAACTCCCATGTTCTTCTACAATTCAATTATATTATCGCGACCAATCAATAGAGAATTACAATCGCGATGTGACCAGCCCACTGTGCTGGTTTTTCTTCCTTTTTGCTAGCAGCAGTCGATGCGAAATCTGCGTCAGTTATATTATTGCCACTAATCGATAGAGAATTACAGCCGCGACACATCTAGCTCACTGTGCTGGTTTTTCCTTTTGCTGGTTTTTTTCCTTTTGGAGGTTTCTTCTTTCTTTTCATAGTTATGCTTTTTTTTCCTGTTGGCTTGTTCGATCCGTATTCTTTGGCTTCGTCGCTCCTGGAGTCATCCCTTTTCCTGTGCCCTGCGCGGCTAAATTACGAACGCTTAGGACGAGGAAAAAATAGTACAAATAAAGAAGAAACACTACCTCAAATCCAAATGAAACTCCCATACTATCGTTCTTATTTTATAATTTTTCTTGGGACTATACTGGAAAGCCCTGAGTAATACCCCATCGTTACGACATAACACGATGTCTAAGCGATACTCCAAAACACGTATATGTAGTGACATAATAGCTGACAAGTGGATCCATGCATATGAGCCGAAAAATAAACAGCAGTCATTTCAAGCTAAACCAAATCCAACAAAATTTATTCGTGCTGAGAGGACTTTGAAGCAAATAGTCGCCTGTTTTTTTCGGAAACCTGGTCGTATAGCAAAAGTGTGTTCAGAGGACCGTAGAATGGCCAATTCTGAATGAAAAACAATCATCTGTTTACCAGAAGTCTTTAGTCTTTAGAATCAAAGAAACAAGTAACTGTCGGATCATTATTCACCAAAGCAATGCCAACTCTGACGCACTTGCTCTAACAATCGACTATTCAAATACACAAACAATTTATTATAATTAATGAGTGTCCTCTAACGTACCGTTCTGAATTGGCACGCAATGACTTCTTTTTGTTTGCGAACATAAAGAATTAATTACGTGAACAATGATTTTCCTCGAGAGAAGAAACCGTTGATGTATTCAAAAAGCATATTTTTAATGAAAAAATTTTACTACAAATTATTCGAACGTATGCAAAAATGTATCAACAATAAAGCGATTGTTTATGACAAACTATTGTTTTTCATTACTACACTGAAAACGTAACTAATGTCCTTTGCTTGTTTGTCCTCATATGCGATATACGGATTTTCTTATTACATTTTCTGAAGAAGAAGAGTGCATTATTCTGGATAAATAATCCAGAAAGAATATGAGATAAATTTGATCAAGATCGTCTACTGGTTCTACCTTTCGCCTACTTCTTGTTGGAATCCTCAAAAGGGCGAAATTGAGATCATTTAGGCGACTTGTTTAACCTTGCGTCATCTTTAAATTCTTAATTTCTCTAAAATGTTTAGTATATTTTTATTAATGATGTTGTTCTATGTATATATAAAAGAACTCGGAGAAAAATTTCGACAAAAGCGATATAGAATTCACACAGAATATCTAATTTCGCCGTACTTTCATCAAAGTTGTGGATAGTGCATACATAGGAACAATTTTACTAACCTGGCTTGTTTCGGTTGAATTTAATTTACGTATGTTATCGCATTCACTTTCACTGATGACTATCGCCACTTTTTTCGTTACGTATGCACATGCACTGTGAAGTTCTTTCTCTCTTTTATATCAAATACGGCGTATGCAAAATTGCGTTAGTATTGAATATAAGCCAAGAAAAATTACGACAAAAATCGCTTTTACATATTACCACTATTCCACCCATTATTTTAATGCAACTGTCTTTTTATTTGTTTAAAAATATTTCTTGAATATATTGATGCTACAACAAAGATTAGAGATATAAAAATATATATACTATAAACCAATTAAATGCAAAGTTACGGCATTGCCGCGTGTCTCCATTGGTAGCGTGGTGTTTTTACAAGCAGCAAGTCTTTCCTAGAGCTCATAGCAACTTGTTTCCTTCTGCGATTTTGAACGCATCTTGTAAATATTTAAGGTACATCAGTAAAGCGAAGTATATGAAAAACATCACATTCTCCACTTTTCAAGTTCGCGACTTTTTTATGTCAATTTTTGGATAATGAATAATAAATAAAATATTGTTAATATTATAAGAGTACATGATATTATATGTGTGGAGTAATCTGTCATTACATCTGTTTAGTATAAGTGTTGTTCTCTTTTTAAGTCCACACATTTATTCTTTTGTATCTTCACATTTGCACATTCATGTTTGATTGTGTGTGCACTTATTAACGTAGCTTTGCTTTACTTTGTTCATGCACTTGCATGTTATGTTTCTATGTTTGTCTGTTTTGTATAACTGACCATAGACAACGATATTGCTAACTACATAATCCAGACCTTGAAGTGCGTCGTCGTTATTTATATTGATTTGCTTATGTTGCATTTTTGTGACACACTTCAAGCTCTCCATATTTCTGGAAATTAACAAATGCAAAAAATGCAAGTGCATCATTTTTATATTTTGTTTTAATGTAGCATGTAGTCATATAATTCTAAATTAGTTTGTAACAATTATTATTTATATTCTATGTTTTATTCAATAAACGTTGTCAATTGTGTTAAAAAAACAATTGAACATTTCTTTTGATATAGAAGTTTCTTCCAGTTACAAGTGCTGGAAGAAACAAATCAATAAAGTTGGTGCGTTTGGACGTATCGTCTAGGCGACTTACATCAACGACATTAGGCAATTCCGCCTTTTCACTTAAGAAAGAATTTACAAATTGAACTTTACAAATTAGGTGTGTTCCAGTTGAGACATCGTTGGGTGTATGTGGTACAACATCATCATGGCACATAATTACGTAAACCTAAATTTTTGATTCCTGTATACTATTTGCGAGAAATATATATATACAAATATATATATTATATTATATTATATAGTATTCGCAGCACTATATGCGTGTGCCTGTATATATAATATCTGCGCATGAAAATACTTAGTATTTTCATTTGTATAGTTGAGCTTCATTCAACAACAATTTCTAAATATATTCACGTTTGGATTAGGCCTAAGAAATGTATGCTTATATTTACCAAATGTCTTTGGCAATAAATTATTTTATTTTATCTTTTAAGAGTAAGTGTGTATACACAACATATTACTGACAACAACGCTTAAAAATATATTGTATCCAAAGTATGGCTTGCATGTGAAATTTAGAATTTTAACTACATGCTCGTATGCTGCCATGGGGTACACATATACGCTCGTACACATTGTGAAGGATAAATTCCATAAGTTTGAATACACTCCTGAATTTCCTATCAAGACCATTTATTTCTTTTTGGCTCCTTTTCCTATTTTTAGTAACGTTCTACACCTATTTAATGCTCGAACTTATTCACACCATTAACTCGTTTTAACTTATATATATGACTTCGATTTCTGCTTCATCCAATTCATATACACCGCTACAGTGCTATGAACACCAAATTCACATGCTTATACATTAAAGCTACTCCTATAATTCTATGAACTGTGATAGCAGGAGCTGGGCTGTAGTATTTTTACGCCTGGCTAGCCCAGGTGCCACTCACCATAGACTTAGAATTACAAAAAAAAAAAAAACAAAAAAAAATGAACACCAAAGTCCTTTTTTTGTCATACAAAGAGAAACCGTTGTCCGTCTGTCATTTCTGGTTGACGTCGGTCCGTCTGTATTATTCCCCGTTCCCTACATCCCAGTTGAACCGGGCGTCCCCCTTCCCGCCACCATCTCCCTTCCGTATTTATTACTAACTTACAGAAGCATTTTTCTTCTTTTTAATTATTTTTTTTTTTATTTTATTTTATTTTTTCTTTGTTTATGTCTTAAAAACAATTTCAAATACTCTATATATACATATAGATATACCATAACTATTATATAACTTATCGGCATAGAACTTATCCGCTTCTATTGTTTCTGTGGATTGTTGTTGCGACGTTGATGTTTTTGTTCCTGGTGTTGTTAATGATGTTGTTGTTATTACTGTTGCTATTATTGTTATTTTTGGTAGTTACTGCTTGCTATTGTTGTTGTTTTCGTTGGATTTCTTTTGCAGATACGTCATTTCTTTTCTTTCTAGTTTATTTATTAATTTTTTTATAACAAATACATTTTTCGCTGTTTCTTTTATAAAACTTTAATGCCAAATTAAGCAAAACTTGTCAAGTACAATGTGAGGTGTCACTGTCATTTAACAAAACTTCTTATATGTTGCTCTTTAGATGATCCTTTCTTTTGACCATTTCGCTTTCTTTTTTTTACAAATTTTGAAAAAAAGACTTTTATAATAATTTAATATTAACAATCGTTTTTGTTTGTTTTTAATAGTTATTATAAAAAATAAAAAAACTAAACATTTTATTTATAAATTCATGTAAAATTTAATGGTTGATATTTTGTTTTGATAAAAATTTTTTTCTTTTTGATTTTCATTTCGATTATATTTTTTTATGAAAAATTTTTTTTCTTTTTTTTTAAATTCCAAATGACTTTGCTTTCCGTATTGAAATCGTCACAGAAAGCTCAACTTTTAACCGTTTATACTCTTCTTGTCTGTTTCACATCAGCCACTCAGAAAAAAACTGCTCTTTTGTACATAATGTACAGTGTCACTTGTTAATAAAGAATTTCACATATTAATACCCAATTGATTCACTGGACTTTAATCAAACTTTACATAAAGCCATACACCTTATTATATAAAATTCTTTATAACTCTCTTTACTTAGTAGTTTTTAATCTTCTTTTGAAATTTTTTCTTATTTTTCCTTCCTTTTATTATTTTCTTATTTGATTTAATAACCTTCTTTTTTTGTTTTTTAAATTAAAAATTATTACTGGCTTTATCGTTAACACGACTTCTGATGTACACTTGAAGAGGGCTAAACGTAAACTGATCATGACCGATCATGACTGACACTGTTGAAGAATTCCAATAAAATATCGTTTTTAATGTCGTCACACCTATAATTGCTTAGACTCATTATACGGACAACTCTCTTTCTATACGGACAAATGAATAATTTTTCTCTCTTTTTTTTGATCTTCTCTTCTCTTGCAATATATCGCTGGACGATAGGGAATGTGTACTTAAAAAAAACTCGTAAGCGGATAAACGGACAAAAAGAAAAGAGGAAAACAAGAAAAGAAAAAAACGAAAAAAATCAAAATTATGGCTTGCATATCCCTGGACCAAGAGTCTCATGCTCTACCAACTGAGTTAGCTATCAGAGAAAAATATCTTCGGCATGATAAATGCCTAGTTTATTGCCAGTCAAAGTACTGAGTTCATAAAGACAATTGCCTATTGATCTAGTAATCATCCACTTCACATTCGAAGGCGCTAGTTTCTCATTATATCCTTCTACCATGTTACTTTCTATAGACGAATAATTTCTCTCTCTTTTTTTTTGATCTTCTCTTCTCTTGCAAATAGCAGGTAGAAAATCACGCGATATTTGCAAGAACAGACAAGATAAAAAAAGAATGGGATTAGCGGTATACCGCTAACTTGGGTTTGATAGATTTTAGAGGTCGAAGCGGACAAACGGACAACGGATTTTACACTGTACTCATAAAACTAGGTATATACGCGGACTTTACAGAACTTATGGTCCTTTCTTACCTCTGAGACTATTCTATATCATCTTAATATGCAACATCATATAATTATCTTCCTCATTATTATATATTTAACACTTCGCTGTTTTCAATAATAAACTCATTTCACACTTTCTTAACTTTATATCAATATCCAACGCGATATAAGGTTCTTTTCGAACTCTAAAAACAGGGTTCTTTTACACTTTAATAGAAAAGCAGTAGCATAATATTACTGCTTACATTTCTAGAGCCACAAGAAGTACAGATCGTCTTTTTCATTCACTCGGATCGGTCTCGCCAATCAGTTAGGTTCCTATTCGAGGTTCACCCAATCGACTTCAAACAAGAGTGAATGAAAATAACAATTTTTTCTTCGTCGATTCGCCGAATTTCCAATAGGTATCATCCCCTGTCAAACTGCCTGGCTTGCCTGCTGGTAATTGCGTCTCACTTACAACTAACCTTACATTAACGCTGACATAAATAGAATACCTTACTCCAAACTTAATTTGCGTGGGTGACTGAAGTAATTGATGATTTTGCTCGTCCCTTTGTCATACATATATATACATAGAATCGAAAATCAGTCTAGAAACTTATACGAAAGTTAATCTAAAAGCAAAAAATAACTAAATCATTGTTGCTCCATTAAGAACGTCAATCTTCAAGTCGGTGACTATACGTACAAATAAAACCAAACTGTTCCTAATGAAATTTGGCGACGATTATCCGTCAAGTTTAGAATCACACACATAAAAGGAAAGAAAATGAACTTTTAAGAAGTTACTAAAAGAACTGGTCAATTGACGCAACATATGATTAGGATTTTTTTTTTTCTTTCAATTTGCCAGAATGTTTAGCTTAGCTTATGGTTTAGTGCTCATGACTGGTATATAAAGCTGTGCGGTGCATATATGTTTTGGTTTTTCATTTTCGGTACTTATTGTACTCTCCACCAGTATCAAAAATTTTGCAAACGTTGATTAATATATGCTAATAAAGAATCCGTTTTCCGTAACGAAGCTATAGACCAGACTTATATATCAAGTCTTCAGTCTGTTCTTGATTTGTTCTTAAATACATTTAGACATCATTCTCAACAAAATTGTCTGTCAAAGTCGGTACTTGATGGTAAAAAGATTTGTTATAAATTAAAACAGGAACTTATATGTAAAAGATGTTCGCTAATATCCTTGACATGTTTTTGATGCTTAAGTGCCTAATTTGCATACAACATCTCGATTTTAAAGAGATTTTTCAAATTGCCACCTGGCGCTTTTAGAATCAGTGAAGAATTCACACCTTTCACCCATGAGCCGTGTGAGAAGAAAATATATATAAAGAGACGAATTTTCCTTTATTTTTTGTTTTTTTTTTCGCCTGGGATGTAATGCTAGGCGGAAGCAATTAATTTTTCCACTGAGTGACGAAGTCAGTCAGTTAGTCTCCCATAATAAAAAACTTAAGTATATATCCTATAATAAATAAAAATAAAAACTTACCTGCCGATTTCACGATGTTTGGACGACTCTTCCTTCCTTACAACATATTATAATTACTTCGCACACGGTTCTGAAAACAACGAATATTTAGTGTGGCACACGCTGCACGTTTTCCATGAATGGTTTACACGACACAAAATGAAATTCTTCGCACTATTCGTCCTGTAATAAATGCAATTGTCGGCTTGATTGATCGTGTGCACTGTGGCAACTCTATATAGCAAGGAAAAAGAAAACAAAGGAATGAATTTCGGTGTAAGTAAATGATAAGAAAATGTTTGAGTCTAATTTAGGTGCATCTATGAAAAAAGTGCGAACTAATAAAGTGCATAAAAATAACTCTTTGTGGCTCTTAAGTAAAATAAGTTTTACTACGATATATAAGCCGGGTAGAATGCATCATTTTTTAAAAAATTATTATTCTCTTTTATGCTTTTTGCTTACGATTACTGCACTTATTGCTTATATTGGTTTTGCAAGAATGTAAAGGTAGGTGTTCTTAATGTCGCATAATTACGTTACGACGGCTGGTGAGGCATTAAAATTCCTTATGAGATTTTATTGTTTATGTGAAATTTTATTTGAAATTAAGAAACAAAATACGTTTTTCTTCGTTTTTACTGCTTTAGTCATTCAGAATGAACAAGGGCGGCGAGACCGATAGTGAATATCTGTGATTATCGTTCTCAAAGATACGCTAGCACTTGAACGATACAGGTGTTTCGCCCTTATTTGATATACAATAAAGTGAAGTAATAAAAAATAATCTCAGTTATCTGATATCATACTTGTGGTTGAAAAAGAGAATTTTCATTGGTTTGTATTAAATTAATGTGAAATAATTTTTTTCAACACAAATTCTGTTATGAAATAATAGTCGATACGATATACGATATACAACTTAAAGTCAATATGTCCTTCTAGTTATCGGTAAATGGATGTAGAATGTGTTGAATTATTTTGAGGGGAAAATTTGAATGGAAAATACTTACTGCTAAACAAAGTCTTTGAATTGTAGTACTTAGAAGAGGAAGGGACTGCTGTGATTTCGGTTATTATATGTCTAAAGAATCTAGGATAGCAATGAACGGATATTACGAAGTAGTTCAAATGAAATTTAAATTAGATTTGCATTAACAAAAGAAACCACAAAAAGCGAATTAAAGTATGGTTGAACAAAAACTAAATAAAATGATTTTAAATTTGAACTCAACCAGGCTGTATTCATTTTTAAAAGAAATGCTGAGCTTACTTTAAGTACAACTCAAGTAAAAGTTGAATAAAACTTTTAAACGAAAAACTGTATGTAAATTTAATTTAAAGTTAAACTAACTCTAAACTGAGTATCAAATCTGGGCTTTAATTTAAATTAAATATCGACCAACGGTTACTGGAACCGGATCGAAGCGAATTTTTGATTTCAACTTACTTATGAAATACTAATTTGTCTGTAAGAAAGATGGAAATTTAGGTATTGCTTAATCAGTAACCTTCAATTTGAGATCTGAGTTCCCGTATTTCTTACAACTATTTTAAATTTTAGGTTATATTTCTTGCTTATATTTAAGAAACAATTACGGACTTCTAAGTTCTTTTTACCAGATTGTTTTTAGCTTTATATCTAGAGTAGAGTATTTGAAGAGTCGTTGCAAAAGAAAAGATTTAAGAATTTTGCGAACAAAGAAACTTGTAACAACACTTCAAAATGAACGTTATTTTCCTTTTGTCTGATAGCAAGATATTTTTTGCATAAAAATTCTATTGTAGGATACCATGAAATGCTCGTTTACTTCAGGGGGTATATTACCAAAGCATTTGTCAATTGTCAAAAGCAGTTAAATGATTATAACGCATTGAGGATGGATGGCATGCGTATAAAGAATGCGGAAGACAAAATGAATTTCGCAACACAATAGATATGAAATGTGGGATACAATATTAAAAGACGCGAAGGTTGAGAGAGAACTATGAGAACAAACAAACAAGAATATTTAAGATGCAATCATTTGCAAACATTTGGATGCTTTATCAAACTGTTATTAACGTTCAATTGATAAAAACCATAAATTTCCATAAGCGATTGATAAGCACTCACAAGTTGATAAGAACAGCGGAGAAAGTTACAGCTTTCTTATATTTACGATCAAACCAGTTTAAAAATTAATTCTTTGAAATTGAATTAAGAATGTGTTCTTCAAGTTTTAGTATTCCCTACCTAAAGTCATGCAATTTTCAGATTTCAAAATATATATAATAAATAGTTTGATGGGCGGACCGACAATCAAATCGGTTAAGGACTTTATTCTCTCTACGTATACATTGCTACGTGCGGTTAATGTGAAAACATGCTTCAACTTTTGAACTTTTTTGTAACAGTTATAATAACGTATTTGCTACGCTCTTATTGATTTGTATATATCATGTTGCGTTTTTGAAAAAATTCTCTTCATAAGATGGCGTGTTTTCAAATAAAAAAGTGAAATTTAATAAATTTAAAAAAGACCGATTTGGGTTATCAAAGCAAACTACAAGAACTGTGCGAAAGTTAGGTTTTGATTAAATCTCAATGTAAACGATGTCCTCACACACGGGTACACATATACATGCGTACAAGCTTACATACAAAGATTATTCATTGTCTAAACTAGGTAGAACGACATTTTACTCTTAATTGTTAAGTGTATTTAAATGGAACCAAGTAATTCTCTAAGAATAAGTTTAATTGTAATTCATTTAGTTAATTAATTTTAACGTAAAAAGCAAAACGATGATATAAAAACCGAAAAACTTTAAATAGAAAGCGTCAAAAAAAATCAAAATACATTTACCTTGGAACGAATCTTAGAAAGCCACCATTTGACGTTCAATTGTTATGAGTTCCACTTGATTTAAAATGGGAACCTACTTCTTAATGATTATGTGGCAGAACGAACTGTACCTAGTGCTCAGCTAGTTAGTGACGGGTTGCTAAAATTGCAACTGATTCGAATCGTGCTCGTGGTTCTTCGGATCGTTACAAGCCTAGTAATATTACTTCTATGACAGCAGCAACTGTTCTTAATGGAATCACTAATGGTGCACCTGCGCATGATTTAGTGGTTGTTCCTGCTAGGAAGGCTTTATTTGTTTCTTGTTTCGAGGCCAATACTAGTACCAAAACGATTGGTAATTATATATGCTCGAAAAAGTCCCAAGTTTGTAAGAACCAAAGTCGCGTCTTGCTTTTGGTCCACACACTCTTCCTCCCTATATTTCTTATTTTGTCTGAGATGCAAATTGTGCGGTTACTGCCATCAGCAGTAACTCACAGCACGATTTTAATTATTGTAAAAAGGAGAAACTCTGATAAAGAGCGAAGACGGTTGAAGAGAGAAACCAAAATAAAGGATGGCAAACGGATCCTAGATTTTATGTTAGTGATTAAATACTAAATAAAACTCTTGAATATGAAACATTTGAAACGAATGTTTTCTTTCGTTCCGGATGGAAATCACCTCAGTATATTAGAGAAAATTAGAAAAATAGAACACCTGGATCCGGCGAGCGGATTCAGGCATCAGACTAGAAGGAAAAGAATCCTTCCTTTTCGAAAATATTGGAGAAACTCTCTTCCTCACATTGGCGCCCGAGCAGCGACTACTTGAAAAAAATAGATCACATTTGGGACTTAAAAAAAAGTAATAGAGCAAAATGGTCAGTAACCAATTTTTTTTTCAGTGAAAAACGACGTTTTGGTTTAGAAGAAAGAATGCTCTTACTTTAAAAGTAAAGTAAAAAAAAAGAACACAAAATTATTGGCTAAATATAAAAAGAAAATAAAACAACAAAAGTGTGTTAAGCAAGTGCACATATGAGAAGTGATATACGTCCATTAAAACAGTCTGCGGACAACGATGGAATAAACAAATTAATACTCTGTTGGCAAAATATAAAGTACGTTTCTCGTAGGGAAAACTTATATTAAATTAAATGAAAAAGAAATCATGTGAAATAAACGGGAAAGTGCAAAAAACAATTAAAACAAGAACAAAATGATGAGCAAAATGGAAGAAAAAGATATGAAAACATACAAGGAGAAAACGATTATTAAGTTATTCTAAAATACGAAAAGTTTATATAAAAGGTGCGGAATCATTTCTAAAGAGTATAAATATTAGATTAACGTGGAAAAAAAGAGAGGGAAAAAAATAAAGGCACAAAAAATAACACGAGAGGTATACGAAAGTATCGAAAGTGCGGGATAAAAAGTACAAAGTACCATATTGTGTAAAACAAACAAAAGGGAGAGAGGAAGAACTCTACGAAAATATATATAAGCACAAAGGTACACGGAAATGGAATAAAAGTACGTAAAGAAAAAGAGCAGTGACAAGTGAGTGTGAAATTGAACATCGCTATGGGTCATGAGCAAAACGACTGTTAATAAACGACACACAAAAAAAAGAGAAAAGGGATTATTTTGTGAAGAAAAAAAAATGTGCATAAAGCGAGTGTGGGAAAAGAAATGATCGCGCAAATATAAATATACTTTCTAAAAAGAATGCAAACCAAATTTAAAGTAGTGAAAGACAAAACCTGGCATAAAGAGAAGGACTCTTGAGAATTCAGGAAAACAACGTTTACAAGCCAAAGAAGACGCAGAGCGGAGTGTCTGTGAATGCTCGCATAGGACCAAGAAAGCTCAAGAAAAATTTTAGAACCTCAATCTGTAAGTAATCCTAAAAATTTTATAACTATAAAATTTCCTAAGTTGAAAAAAATAATAATAATAGATCAAGATCTAGCAACCAAAAAAAAAAAAACGGATAGGGTTGCCAGACAAGTTATCTCTGCGGTCAAAATCAAAAAAAAAGAGAGAGACAATTTTGGTCGATAAATATTTTCCCCATTATGCCGTCTTTTTGTATTATATTTGAGTGCCATGTATGAATTTTTTTTATATACCGTCGGTAGTAGTAGAAATTTCCTAGAAAATGTGTACGCGTTCAGATCCGTAACGGCCACCACTACGGGAAATTGAAATTTATTTTGGGAACGAAGTCCCCTTTAAGAAAGCAATTTAAAAAAAAAGTCTTAAGAATGTTCAAGATAAATAAAAGAAATCATAGGGTCTTTTATTTTAGCTAGGGAATGCGAGCTCGTAAATAATTTGGTGGAAGCGCCCTAAGGTAATTAAAAAAAAAGTGGAGAGAAGAACAAATCTTATAAATTAAAACTTAGGCGGCCAATGCTTAAAAAATTTTTTTTTTCAACATGGCGAATACGATTCGGACTACATGGGCATATGCGCTCCGTAAGGATGATCTTGTGGAGTATCTAAACGAGTTTAGCCGATGTCAGATGGTAGATCGGTTATTGAAATGCTCCGAAATTGTGGACTGAATTATAATGGGTCACAGGACCCACTTCACTTCGTCGAACACGCTGAAGATCTAGCTGAGGCATAGGAGATAAATAATAATGCACTGCCTGCAACAATGATAGTCATGCTACAGAAGAAAACCCTAATCTACTTTGGAAATAACAATCGGCGTTGCACCGAATGGGAATCATTTAAGCATGACCTCCTTTTCTTTCTTCAGTCCCGGTATTTCCAGAGTTTAGAAGATGACATCCGTAAGCGGGCGCAGAAGCTTCGAGAGGCGTTTAAGGATTTTGTGCTGGCGCTACAGACTATGATGAGACACGTGAGTTACACAGCGCCTTGCCAGAGTACTTCTGGTATATCCGAAGGGGAGATTTCCGAAACCTGGACGAACTTCTTGAGATGGCGGATGACTTGAAGAGTATTCCGATTTGGACAACGCCAAGAGAAATGAGCAACCTCGCCACGAAGGGCGAACAGTGCAACGAGAACAACACAGTATGGTGGGACAAGAGGATGTGAACAGAGAACGGCAACGAAATTATGACATATGTGGAAGGCACGGAGTAAAGATTGAGGAATGTTGCCGACGATAACAAGCTGCGCATGAGTCGCAGCGTAATCATAATAAAGATCCGGAGCCCATCGTGTAAGGGGAACTGTGGGCCCCGACAACAGTACATGTCACCAATAAGATCCCCATAACAGAATTTGAACCCCCGAGAGGATAACGATTGGACAGGATCATAGTTCGAAACGAGATGTTTAACGGATTTCGCGGAAAAGATTCAAGGGCGAAACCGACGAATGCCGTGTCAGGCAAAGGTTCAGTTGGCATATGGGACCAAAGTGTCCACAAATAGTTCATTTCTCTGCCCTACACAATTTAGAAATTCGACGACGCTGCTGAAGCTAGTGATAATGCCGAAAGCTACCGAAAGGGTAATATTAGGATATAACTTCATGAAAGCTTTTGGGACGAGTATAACGTGCGCGACTAAAACCGCGTTGCGTGCGGCTAAGTTACAGATCGACACTCCGCAATGTCATACGATGCAGGAGATAATAGTCGAAGATTTACCAAGCAGTCAACCGAGACTTGACGTATCCGAAGGGAATATACGTACCGAAGGAATTATTCAGAGGAAGCTGGAGGTCACTTCTGCTAGGAGCAGGATGGATAGTACCTAGAAGCCGGATACAGAACCACCCCCCGAAGAGATGGAAATTGATATTTAGGCCATATTGTCAGTAACCGAGGAGTACACACGGATCCGGGAAAGACTGGTGCGATAAACGAGATACCATCTCCGAAGAATGTAAAGGATGTTAGAAGGTTTTTAGGCATCGCGTCATGGTGCAGACGTTTTGTCACAGAATTCTCCGCGATAGCTGAACCGCTGAATAAATTAATAAGAAAAGGAAAAGTTATGTCCAGAAGAGCAACAGACGGCATTCAAGTTGCTGAAGCACCGTTTGACCGATTCTCCGGTGTTGAGTTGTCCGGATTTCTCTGAATTATTTTATTTACACACACGCAAGCGATGTCGGGCTAGGTGCCGGCTAGGTGACACACAAAATTTATGGGACCGAAAAGGTCATCGCTCACGCCCGTAGACGGAAAAGACTTATTCCGTGACCGAAAAGGAATGTTTGGCCACCTTTTATGGAATAAGGAAAATGAGACCATACTTAGAAGTATATAAATTTGTAGCGATCACAAGCCATTTGTCATAGAAGTGGTTAGATGCCATCGACAATCCGTCCGGAAGAATAGTACGACGGGTATTGGAGGTGCAGCAGTACGACTACGAAGGGTGCCAGGAATGTTGTAGCAGACATTTTGTCACGGCAGCCCGTACAGGAGGCAAAAAGGGTGGAGTTAGTGAACTCAGAAGAGCAAATATGCAACTGGCTAGATAAGAAAGTAAAGAAAGTTACTGAAAATTCGACTAGACACCTAGAATACACGATATTAAAGAGAAGGCTATATAGACATTTTTCCATCCGAAGAAGATAGCAGACCTTGGAAGCAATGCATGCCGAGCTATTTGAGGGCAAGGGTGCTGAACGAGAATCACAATGATGCTACCGCTGGTCATATGGGGATTTGGAAGACAGCATGTAGGATCGGTCAGCGCTATTATTGGCCAGAATGTATCGGGACATTGCAAGATATGTCCGAAAATGTAAAACCTGTCTGGAGTATAAGGTTGAACAACGGAAGGCTGCTAGTGAGATGCATAGCGAGTTACCAGAGTAACCCTGAGTAACTGTATGCTCAGATTTTGTAGGTCCGTTGCCGAGAATTCGATCGGCTAACACTACGCTGTTTGTGTTTGTAGACAAATTTACGAAGTGGACTGAGCTGGTCCCCATGCGAAAGGTCACCGCCGAAGGATTGATTCGAGGCCTTCTAGAGCGAGTACTAGGACGTTTTGGAGTTTCCAAACGTATCTTAACCGATAATGGAGCCCAATACACCAGTGGAAGTTTCTGGCAGTATTTAGAAGGAGTGGGAATAGAGCGTAGGCTTACCGTACCATACTCGCCACGTGAGAATCCTACTGAACCTCACGGTGAAGGCGATCATTGCTCAATTCTGCAAAGGTGATCATACAAGATGGGATGAATTGATACCCGAAATTAGTCTGGCGATAAATACAGCCACATCAGATGCTACTGGCTTCACTGCAGCCTATTTAACGTTTAGGTGAGAACTCAGATTGCAGAACTCGCTTTGTGATGGGGGCGAACAAGGGCAAGGGCCCACGAAGACGTTAAAAGATATGATAGGTACACTCCCAATGATAGTGAAGATGGCTCGAAGGAATTTAAAACGAAGCAGTCAGGAACAGAGCCGCTTTTATACTTTACGTCGCCGCAGTTGGAGGTCGCGTAGGAGAATATGTTTTGGTCAAGCACCATCCGCCTTCAAAGGCAGCTGATAAGTTCGCTGCTAAGCTAGCGCCACGCCATGTGGGACCGTATGTGGTCAAGGGATACGTTTCACAGGTGATCAATACTATACAGGGTGACGGTAGAAGTCGCACAGCATATGTGGCTGTTTTGAAACCCGTAGCTATGGATCCAAGTGAACACGGCATTTCACAGGGAGAAGTAACGTTAGCTGATCACTGACACGTCTTTTTAATTTTTGTAAATTTATTTTCTCTTATAAAGTACCGTTTACAATCTACATCATTTCAGTTGTAATGTCTGACAGTAACAAGGGACGTGAGGGACTAGTCCGGGAGAAAGAAAGACGCCTCCGTTAGTTGCGCGATGAGGAATCCACTGGGCCCGAATGGGGTGGTATTTGTAGACAAAGCCCGCCACCGAGTTATCTGAGTCGCTCCGTTCGAAGAGGGAGCTTGAAGACGCCGAAGAGCCCACCGTTGAGTTGTTTAATTGCCTCTGATTGGAGCAGGAGACAGAAAAGTCCAAGCTTGTTAAGAGCAAGGCAGACTCAGTCGCAGCGCCGCATGAACACAGGAGGTCGACGCCGAAGTGATAGCGTGACCAAATCCGAATGGGGGGAGATGTTGGCTCAATTCAATCCGCGGTTTCGATCGTACGGTGAAGAGGAGAAGGTAGATGAGCCAGAAATGGAGATTAACGAGGAGAGCTATGGCTACTAGCGGAATGTTTGACGAGATGGACCGAGCCAATCGTCACCGTCCTCGTACGATCGGGGGCTGCAATTTGGAAGGGGGCTAGTACCGTTAAACAGTCACCCGTATTGGCGAGCTATATGTGCTCCGTTTGTTAAGGAGCTATCGGCCCGACATCCGTGGCCCTACGAGTCGTTGGGTAGCTGTCCGATGCAGAAAGGAAGCTACCACGACTAAGACCAGGGGCCACCGTCTATATGTGAGTTGCACGCGCCACCTCTATATCATCAACACAACAATAAACACAAGTCAGCATTTATCACTTTCCCACAACATTATTCCCATTCTGCAAATCAACACCGTCGTATCATCTCTAAATTAGCTAGAAACTAAGTCATCATTTATTATTTTCCCACAACATAATTTCCGTTTTTCAAATCACAGACAAATATTTTATTCAATTAAAAAGTTATCAAAATGCAATGTACTTTAAAAAAACAGATTATTATTAATAAAGTGATGAAAAGAAGAACAACGAAAGTTGCTTTTCTGTTTTTTTAAATAAACGGTATGTGTTAAACCGTAATTTGCGCTCCATGAATTGCCGTATGATGTCCGCCGTATTGAGATGGAGCTCAGGCTAGGCCCTCCAGAAAAAGACTGGAAAGGTTATATTGTCATGACGAACGTCAGTTCCGGTTTATACTGATCAGTACCTGACTGGAAGGGGGTGGAGTTCCTGATTTCTTACTTTGTTTGAGATGAACATTGTGCGGTTACTGCCATCAGCAGTAACTCACAGCACGATTTTAATTATTGTAAAAAACAGAAACTCTGATAAAGAGCGAAGACAGTTGGGAGTGCCAACTGAAAAAAATACGGTCGCACATCAATTCCATTATCCGAAATATCCTCGTGTTCGAGGGCTCCGAGGAACCAGGCATCGTCCGAATAAGATTAGCTTACTCAACTTAAACTGAAGGACAGATTATATTGAATCCTAGAATTTATGTTAGAAATTGAATACTAAATAAAACTCTTGAATATGAAACAGTTGAAACAAATGCCGGATGGGAATCACATCAGTATATTAGAAAAATAGAACAAGCACTAGAAGGAAAAGAATCACTGTTTCCGAAAAGGAAATATTGAGGAAATTCTCTTCCTCACAAGTTGAATTAGCAAAATTATCCATCTTTAAGATGAATGCTACTCAAATCAAAACAAAAATCGCGTATCTTCCGCGTTCTATACCTAAAATATCTGATGAAAAATTTTGGCATGAAGTTGCTTTAGTAAGGGAGTATGTCCCTCGAAAAAGATGGTAGGTTCGTTGTCCTAGGAAGAGAACATCCATCCAAAAAACTAGATTCTATTACGATTCTTTATCACAATGTCCCTGGTTTAAATACAAAATTACAGGACATCTATTGGGTTCCTTTGATTGCAATCACATTGTCTGCGTTTAAGCGTTTAAGGCGTTTAAGTTTTCTTGAAAATATGCTTTCGTGGTTCAGTAGTTATCTAATTGGTCGTTTGCAGAGGGTTTTGTCCAACTCGGCGTTATCGCGTGAAATCTCAGTTGCCTCTGGTGTTCCTCATGGTAGACACCTGGGCACACTCTTGTTTGCTTTGTTTGTTAATGATTTAGCTTTGGGTGCTCAGCGTTCCCAAGTCCTAGGATGATGATGTAAAAATTCATCTCCCATTTAAGTGTATTGATCAAGCATGTTTATTTCTAATTGATTTGTACGCTTGGTGCGAGGCTAATAGCATGTCATTAAATCTAAAAATATGTAAGAAAATGTTACTGGCATGGACTGTAACCATTCCTACCTGTTGTCATGTTAACCAGTATATACTAGAAAATGCCAATAGTTACAAGATTTTAGGGGTCTTATTTGATCCCAACTTCAAATTTAACCTTCACATCGAGGCTAGAGTGAATAAGGCTAAATTTCTCTTAGAATTTAATAAACAATGGCCAAAAGATTTCAACGATCCAAATGCCACTAAATCCACGTCGTTAGCAAGACCGATTCTTAGGTATTCAGCAGTTGTTTAGTCACCAAGTTACAAGTACTACATTGACGTCTTAGAATCTATTCAACGTAGTTTCTTAGGTTTTGAATTACGTGCTTTGGGTTGGGATTTTTATTTATCCTTCCCACCTTATGAAGACGGGTTAAAATTGATCGATTTGCCATCACTTATCAAACTTCGTAAGATGTTGGCTGTTTTGTTTGTAGCGAAGCTAATTAGGGATTATATCTTCTTTTTCTTTACAATGTCTCCTTCAACGTACCGTCAAGAACTTCCAGGCATTTTGTGCCAGTACAATGTGGCACCAACTGCTTACTGTACAATCCGTTCCAAGTTCTATGCCTATTGTATAACGATCGTTCCTCTCTATTTGATCCTTCTGTTGTTTTTGCTAATTACATTAGAATTTTGATAATGCGTTATTAGTTGCTAGATTATTGGGCTATTGGGTTATTAGACTCTAATGTATTGATTGTTATAATAACAAATTATCGATTTATGAAATATTATAATATGGAATATTATAATAATTAGGTTGTTGTGATGCGGACGGTTTTTCGAACAAAGCATATTCAGTGTTGTTGACGTGGCCGCAGTTACACTCCTAAACATTAGATTACCTATGGTTAACTGCAGTAAACGAGTTGTAGAGTCAATATTGATGGGGGAAGTTCGAGTGGTGCATCATTATATAAGAATCATCATCATCCAGATGGTAGTTGTAGTAATGGCGCACGAACTTCACATTACTCTTCTTCTTATTCTAGACGGTTAACATAAGATGTAATGTTAAGAATTCCTCAGCACGTCCAAATTAGCTCCAAAAAGTGGCTACCCTTTTGAAATACATCATCTTCAAACCGAAGATGGTTACATTCAGCAATTGTATTATATTGCCCGTTCAAATGATATATCGGTTGTTCTAATGTAAGGACTTTGAATAGTTCTGCTAGAAGGATGGGTGGGCTTTGATTATCAAAGGCTATGATGTATGGATGGTATAGAAATATTCGCTGCAACACTTATTCACGTAATCATATGAAATACAATACTAAACAGGCAAACAGGCAATATTCTAGGAATTCATCTTCTGGAAATTGGGTGTATATGATATTCCATTCATTATTCATTGTATATCACGCGAGACCAATCGACAACAATTACATTACATTATATCGAAAATTCGCAACACACTTTCATCTTTTGGGTAATATGCAGCAAGTGGCCTGAGTATAGTGAAAAAAGTGCTACTGAGGCAAGCTTTTGCATTTGTACAAAATTTTAAAAGCCCTGTTGTGCCGCTCTTGACATTTTTAGCATTTTTTGAAGAACCTTTAAGGTTGCTACTATGACTAATTTGTGCTAATCAATTTTTAGCAACCCGTGAATAATTGCAAATGGTTAATCAAATCGTACGTAATGATTTACATTACTGAAGTGATATGTCCAAATGTCATGCCACTTGTGGTTGACTTTGATTAAAAACCATACAAATGAGACTACGTCGCTCGTAGCGATTGACCATGCTACTGCGGGCGCTTCAGCAAAACAAATGCAACACTTTGGTCAATTGAAAATAAATGGTTATATACGAAACCGTTAGCGTTATGACTCCAGCGGTCTAAAATTATAAATTGAATATGTCAAATGTAAGGTAGCTTTACAATGCGCTCTTAATGATTGGTTAACCACATTGAAAGATTTCGAGGAGTTACATCAATGCTTAACCTAACATTTTGGGCAAATGCAGTGTAATGTAAATTGTCCCGTGTTCAATTATGTAGATTTTGTTCGAAGCAGCAATGATTACACACTGTTATATAATAAGTTAGTAAAATCATGGAATTGATAGAGAAAAACTATTTCTAATCAATCGAGTAAAACAAATCCATAGCTAGGTTTGGGGTTACTTTTGTGTATACATAGATCTATAAATGTAGCTATTATACATATATATGTATATATATGCGCCGCATTTTGCGAAGGCTTGTATTCAAGTTTTATTTTGTAATTTTACTTTTTGCACATAATGCTTAGTTTTAAGTTATCAACTATTCTGTTAATTCTCTTTATATACCGTAAATAATTTTAGTTTAAATATGTATCCAATTATGGCATTTTATTGCCGGATTTCCAATAAGTAAAATAAATAAATAAACGTTAATGTGGTAAATATTCCAATAAATCACTACCGGACATACGTAAATATGACCTAACCATTTTTTTTTTAAATTTATGATCACGAACTCCGAAATGCTACCGTCGATACAAAATTTGGAGTGACAACTCGTGATTCGTTCATGTGAAAAAAATTCTTCGCGACATGAGCGTTTAAGTTTAAGACAAATCGTATTAGAATTATTATTTTCATGATAATTGTATAGAAAATTCAAGTTTACAAATCCGCATATTATTTACTTACTTGTGAATATGATCCTTCCAAGGAAGAAGGAAATTGACTCGAATTGCTGATAATATGAATGAGAAAAGGTTAAAATTCAAATTTATATTACAATTATCTATAAATTATTTCGGGTATCTTTAGAGATGTGGTGCCTTGGTATTGAATGAGGTGCACTCCAAAGATCGTTCGCTAATAGAACGGAGAGATATCTATGATTGATTTTACGTGAGGGCCTGCTTAATCTCACGACGCACTAAAATATTGGAGTATTACCAAAAAGCGATAATCTGCTCCCCTTATGAGGTTGGGTCATCCCACTGTTTCCCTGAGTTCCAGAAAAACCATTTAATCCAGAGTTTCATTCTGGTCACAGGATGTTCCTCTCCAGCCACTTTCAAAATAACAACGACACTCCCCAAGGGGTGTTTCTGACCCAGTTAACTTTGTACAAGAAGCTTTCTCATTTGTGCCCTTGATCGCCGTTCGTTGTCACTTTAGATTTTCTTTATTTCACGAAAGCGAACTTCCCCACCGTGCACCTAAGCATAGAATTACTTTCATCGAACGATAGTCGAGGTACCTCAAGCAGTGGAACAATCTCCAGGTGGGGGTTCCACTATCCTCAAGGTTCCAGAATAACCATTCACCGGGTGTAACGGTCAGACGATGGCCATTCTGCTATTTCCACAATACCGCGATCCTTCCCTAGGGGCGTGATCAGGCAACAAAGCATTCTCCAAACAGTGTGTTGGGAAAACAATATTTACAAGGAGCAATCTTTTTTTGAGCAGCCTAATCCCCGCGGATTTGGTTGGATTTTTGGATATGCTATACATCCCGGAATGGCCATCTTATCTCTTGGATTATTATATACTTGGCAAAAACGTCGACACAATATTGCTTCGATGGATAATACACGCCAAGTAGTAGATATGTGGACGATCCCTTTGCAACAAAGAACCTAGAGAAGAGCCTTTTTTTCATTCTCAACTACAATCCCCGGCAACCTGTCGCTAGGCGTCCATAGTTAACCTTAACCCTTGTTAGCCTTTAACTGTTTCGGACGATCTCACTGAACCGCAGAAAAAAGCTATAGTCCAGTATAGCTGCATCTGCGAGGCCTGCAAGATCCCAGCTACAGTCACTATTCGGCACGTTTACCATTCCCAGTAATTAAACCGGGAACTTCATTTACCCACCCTGTGAAACGGACAGATGTCTCTGGTGGTTTAACGTGGGTTCCTGCCGTGAGGGCTTAACTCCATGGCGTCCGATGGCACACGGAGTGGGAAAACGCACACTTAGCGCCTCAGGTATATATAATCCTGAGTTCCAGATGGAGACACGCTATGGGACGTATCTCCCCCCACCCTGTTGACAGCGAGGCCCATCTAAAACCTCTGCCTTTCTATGGGTCAGGCGCCCGGTTGCAATGCAACTCCACATTCGAGCCAGCGAGCCGACCTTTCCCGCGATTTGAGCTTACCACAGCCACCACGAAATTCCCACACTGGGCCGTTTCCGTTGTCAGGCCGAAGCTTGAAGATTGCTTTGGGGGTTATTGACATCCGTGGTACCAGATAAATGAGAATAGAAAATATGAAGCATAAGTAGTCAAGCATGTGGTCGAGCTTGCAGGTTCCATATGACCTGACTCGGTAATGGGATAGACGAACTGTACACGAAGGTATAGTTATTAATGTAAATTAGTTTATACTATGCGCATGGACAAAATATTCGTACTGGGCGTAGCGAGGCCTATCCCAAACCCTACCATTTATATGGGGAAACGGCACCCTGAGAACCGAGTACCTACTATGGCTATGCAGAAGAAATGTTGAAACGGATTTCCACAACACTACAATATCAGAAGAGGATAAGTCTCTGGAAAGACTTAGAACCCTATGCAGCTCACCCCCAATTCGTCCATCAGTTATTGCTACAGATTAAGGTGTGTACGGACAAACACAAAGGGGTTGCCGTAGCCTCAACTCAGTATGCCTAGCAAAGGCACCGGATGCAAACGCACTGAAAAATCGAATCGCCTCTGAAGTAGAAAGAGCCAGACTAAAATCGAAAGTACCGTCTGTGTGCCTAGTTCCCATTGCCTTCAAGTCTCTAAGGTTAGACTACGAAGGGCATTCCACCAGCACATGCTTCCAATTTTCAAACGGATTCCCACAAGCAGTAGCAATACATACAGCTTCAAGGCCCAGAGGAGCGGCACCCATCAGAACTTGTAAAGTGTCCGTCGAAAAAGTCCTGCAGACGGGTAGACAAACCAGAAGCATAACGCGCTGGCAGATGAACAGTTTATTTCGGCCAGCCACAGACATAGAAGTACGATACCACACGGGAGTTCCATAAGTCGCACAAGCGACAAATAGGCCACGGTAAACGACTCGAACAGTATGTCTGCTTAGGCCCCAATCATTCCGCAAGACACGAAGAATCTGTCCTACCACATTCACAAGGTTCTCCCGTACTCTAGCGAAGTGAGGGAGGAAGTTAAGTCTTTCACCCATACTAATCCCAAGGTATTTTGCAACAGCCGAATACCTAAGTCTAGTACCATTCAACCTTATCACTGGAGGCCTATTGAGCGAGAGGCTACCTTTCAGTAGCATCATCTCAGTTTTCTCCCCTGAAACATTCACACCTACGCTACGTCCACATTCAGCAATCACTACCATGACTCTCCCTCCAAGCTGTTCAAGGACAAGCCTGGAACGGCCCTTAAACAGGAGGAGCAAGTCGTTAGCATATGCAGTGACGTTGTTTTCCAGCTGCATTGACAAGGGATCCATCATGACGTTCCATATATATGGATCGAATATGGACCCCTGCGGACATCCCCTAACCACATGCCTAAATACTGTGTCGGTAGGACCGACCACACAAGCTCCTAAAGGTTTAGTTCACCTCCCCCAGTCTAGAGGGCGCACTTTCCCGGGTCAAATGGTCAAACGCACACTTAAAATCAACAAATATCCCTAACAAATATTTTTCTGCACATACATCGACACATCTTTGCACATGTAGCCAGGCATCATCAGTAGAGAGCGCTTGACGGAAGCCAAACTGCTTATCAGACAAACACAAACGGGAATTCTCCAGCATTCTATCAATCATCATCCTTTCCAGTACTTTTCCAAGTACAGGAAGGAGACTACTACTACGATACGATGAAGGATCGCTCCTCACTTTACCGGACGACTTGAGAAGAATAACCATTCTGGCAACTTTCCAATAGGACGGAAAATAGCCTTCTGTTAGAAAAGTACTATTAATTGAAAACATATATTCAGAAATAACCTTCCAGATGGCCTTCCATGTCACCAGTTATTCCGTCCAAACCTGACTATCGTTTGGCTCCAGTTTCAGCCATCGCAATATTGATTTCCCATTCCTCCAAGGGTAGCGGTGAAGACACAATCCTACTAAATGACTGCACCTCCCCACCAATCCCAGGGAAGAAATTATCCATTAAAATTTCCAGACACTCCTTCTTTGTGGTTAGTGTAGTACCATTGCAACTAATGCCACTGACTTCAAGAAGTACACGGCCTCTCACAATCCGATAAGCATGACCCCAAGGGTCATCCCGATTGCGGCAGACAAAAGTCCTCCTTTCGTCCTTCTTAGTCTTGATAAGCATGCCCTTATATCCAGGTAGGCAACGCCTATCTGTTCTGCGGAACAGAAGAAACCGCACTCATAATATGATCACCGTAAGTATCCCAATTAACACCGGAAGTGCACCATCGCTTGATGTCACACTGGGTGGATACCCGAGAGACATAGCTGGCCACCAATTTAATTATGTGATGATCACTCACCCCGCATCCACTTCCCAAGAGAAATCAAACACAGCCTTAGTTGCTAAAGTGACATAAATCCCACCAACTCCAATAGGACCGCTAAGCGTGAACCATTCGCTAGGCTTATTCAGCATGTGTACATTTCTGGACATACACCATTCAGCCAACACTTCACCTCTTCTTTGGTTCGAAAGCCCGGCTGCCCGACCACGCCTCTTGCTGAACCAGAGAGGAGAACAGACATTAGCATCCAGTCCAATAGCCAATGGGGTGCCATCAGCAAAAGATAACACCGAATCCATATAGCTAAGATAGCCGTCTAGTTCCTGATTAAACTTGCAGTATAAATGGCAAAAAACAGTCGTCCAAAGGGACCCTCAACGGACACACATACACCATGGTTACCGACACTAGCGACAGTAACGCTCACATTCATACCAACACAATCATTCATAATAACAGCAGAACAATACCCAGTAGCAGGAAAGATACACTTACTTGTAGACAAGCCTCTAATCTCACCCCCAGGCGCGCAGGTTTCCTGCACCAGCGCGAAACCTCTGTTAGCCTCAGGCATACACTGAACAAGCTCACACAGTGCCGCATAACTGCAATTGCAGTTATATTGCAAAATAAGCAGGGCCATTTCAATTACGAGCAGCTACTCGTGCAACCATACTACTGTATATAGGGCCGGCTGATGACATCATAAGATGTCCCGCCGGTCTTGAAAGGGACAATAGGAATTTTAAAAGGAAGCTGGAAAACTTTAGCTACTGTAAAAAGGAGTCATTATTATTCTGATAAAATTGCCACTGCAATTATAGATTTTAAAATTCCTCCTATGACATCGACCGATACAAACCAAAATAATCCACTAGAAATTTACGTGGAAAACTATAATAATAGCTTTAAAAAGGCTAGTGAAAATAATTAACAAATATAAAAAATTAGTAAATTGAATAAAATAAATCATAGTTTATGTAAATTATCCCTATTCTTTTTTCCGCGTAGATAACTTAACATATGCAATTTCCATATCGAATTTATGTTTCCAAACAAGCAATAACTATCCTATTTCCAAAAAATTTATTATTTATTATTTTTCCATTTCTTTTCGAAAAAATTATCATTTATTTCCGTCCCCATAATTCTCTTTTACTTTATGAAACCAACTGGTAAAAGCACGGAAAAGTAATTATTATTATACCCACCACCGAAGGTGAAGGGTGTATTTTATTTTGTCATTTGGTTTGTAACTACCAAAAGGAAACTTCGGAGACAACACAAAGTATATATATTCTTTATCAGCATCAAATTTAGAATCGATTTAAGTATGTCCACTTTTCCGTCCATGCGTCCGTCCGTCTGTCTGCGTAAAGTCTGTCGTAAACATTCTCGTGGTCGCAAAAATGAAAGTATCGTCCTCCAATTTGACAGAAACATTGGAAGTTCTTTTACTGCCGCGCCCAACTATTACAATTTAGCTTTTCCCCATTTTTGTAACATAAAGGTGGTGGTACTATATGTATAATTTTCTTGCTTGTTTTTTACTGCCTTTTCTAATATTTTGGCATCTCTGTGATTAGATATAGTCTTTCTATGTACATTAATTTTGTCAAATATGCGCTTTTATAACAAAATTTTACTTTTCCCCTTTTAATATGAAGTACTGTTGCTATTTTGCTATCGTGCTAGAATATAAACTTTTAAATGCGATATCAAACAAAATTTATATGCTGCCAAGTATCACTACTCATTCGCTACTCGAAACAACTACTTAAGATATGGGGAAAAGTTAATCCAAATTTAAAAAATTCAATGAAAGTTATTTGATATTGCGAACGAAAAGGCCACCCCCAGCGAAAAATTTTGATTTTGAAATCAAATAGAAAAGTGAATAATGAAAATTTCTCTACATAATGGGTATAGACGAAGACTTTGTTAATAATATTACGTTTTTGCAATCATATGGCAAGTGGATATGCATAAAATGTTTCCGAGAAGGCCACGACTAAAGGATTAGGAATGACAATAAGCGTTTGGCCGTAGTAGCTCTAGGTTTAAAGCCAAACGAATTAATTCTCAATAAAGTACGTCTGTATAAAAGCGTTCAATTTATATTAAATCAATTATATATATGCATAAAATAATTGTATATATATATTTTATATATTTTATATATATATATATATATATATATATATATTCGCCATAAAGAATCCTTATTCTCCTTATAAAATTTAAGTGATTTAAAAACAACAAATAAAAATAAAAACCTTTCAAAATAATTAAAAGGACTTTTGTGAAATTATATAGTAGACGATTCGAAAATGATAAAATACCAGATGATAGATGATTGTTTGAAATATTTTACTTTTAGGTAGTTTTCCACTTTAAAGAAGAAACCAATGAATACCAAGTGCCCCCATGCACATCTACTGTAAGTAAAACACGAGAATGAATCAACAACAATTTTATATTATTTTCATTTAGAACTTTCTATCCTCTCAAGAAGTTTCAGACGATAATTTTCATTTATTGACTTGTTTATTTACGCATGAAATTCAGGTACAATAAAATAATAGTCGATTTAAATAGCCTCTTGAAAAAAGATCTTATACTAAATATTAGAACTTATCAAGGAAAAGAAATAAAGAAACAATAACAAGTAAGAAACGTATATTCGGCTGTGCCGAGTCTTTTATACTCCCCACCCTTATCTTAAAAAAAGAGGGAAAAACTAAATTGTAACAGGCGGGCGTACCAATGAAAGAACTTCCAAAGTTTCTGCCAAATTTGAAGCCGATATCTTAATTTTTGCGGCCAGGAGAATTTTTACCACAGACATTAGATAGATAAGCAGCCAGACAGATTGTCAAACGTACCAACGGATACATTTAGGTGGATTCTAAATTTCATACTGATCAAGAATATACACATTCTATGTGGTTCCAGAAGCATCTTTTTTAATTTTACAAACATTTTCACAAAAAGGGTTAAATTTCAATATGCTATTATATTGAGTGGGCGAAGCCGCTCCTTTTCATTTTTGCACAGAGAATACAAAATAGCTAGCGCAACATTTCTGAAAATGTTTCTAATTATATCTGCTATGGTTTACGAATAATGAGCAAAAATCCAATTTTTTGTTTGCTTTCGAAAGAAGAGATGCTCTTAGTCTACGTCGTATTGTGGACGCGTCCTTCAACCGATTTGGCCTATTTGCAAGACCAATCTGCGTGCAAGAACTTCCAATGTTTCTGCCAAATTTGAATTTGAATTGAAATTACACAGACATACGGCCAGACGCATAGACGGGCAGGTGGACTTGCTTAAATCAATTCTAAATTTGATGCTGATCAAGAATACATATAGTTTGTGGAGTATCCGAAGTTTCGTTTTGGTAGTCACAAACCAAATGACAAAATGACACGTTGGGTGGTGAGTATAAAAAGAACAAAATCCATGTATAACTCAACAAGCGGTTGATTAATCGTTCTCGATTTTCAAATGTAGATTAACGATTCTCCATATCGTGAGTAGTGAGTTGATGGTACCCGATAGGATACGAATATCGCATATTAAAAGGAAATGTAAAGTGAAATACTGTTTTAAAAGCATATGTTCGACACAATTAATCAATATCGAAACACTACCTAAACAGAAATTTCAAAACGTTAAAAAAAGTAACAAAACTAAAAATATAATTAATTTTGATACTTTTATCTGTTGGTGACATAATATAAAAAAAGAATTATAAAGATGAGATCAAAAAAAATGTTTACAAGTGCCTAAAAGTATTATTATTGCTACGAAAAGCACAATCTGGCGCCTTTGCAGCTGTCAACGAAAGAAGCACAATCTGAAACCTTTGCAGTTGTAAAAAAGGGGAAGAAAAGTATTGGCAGAAGTTTTTGGAAATGAAAAGAAATAGTTCCTTTTTAATAAGTTGTGAAAATCATCGGGATTGTAAATATTATATCATAAATATAGTAGTTGTAAATATAAAATCTACGCTTTTCGCGATCTTGCGATACCGACCGAGCCTAAAGGAAAAATAGAAAAGGCAGAATCGTAACATTATTATTATTATAATTTCTAGACTATGAAATCAATTCTTAGACTAAAGAAATGCATTGAGCACTAGCAACATAGGCTATCAGCTCTTTTTTTAACAAACGAAGATTAAATAGTAAGCCTAGCTGTTTTAAATAGTAAGCCTGGTAGTTTTAATAATATATTAATTTGATATTATTGTTCCGTAGATGATTTCAGGATGTCCATGGGATTGGTTGATCCAAATGTGATTCTTCTAATTAGGGAAAAGTTTATGCAGCAGAAGGTATTTCACTGTAAGAATTTGACCAGAACTGCAGATTGGAGCAGAAGATTTCTTAAGTATCCATTTGTGCCTTGCAATGGTATAGCCAAGGCGAATTCTAGATAATGTTCTAATCTTGACTTTGCCAATATTAGTTGGGTATATTGGACGAACAAGACCCGGATTTATAGAAGAATAGTGCTGATGATGGTATTGTTGATTGATTGATTCCATGATTTTCTCTTTCATCTTTTACAACGTACCTTTGAAGGTTCAACTTTTTCACGATATCGTCCATAATTACAGGCGCAGAAGCAGCAGATTTCGCCGCTCGATCAGCTAGCTCATTTTCCAATAAAACGATACGACTAGCTAACCAAGGTATTTTAATCTCCCAATGTTGCTATGGTATTTTTAATTTGTTAATGGAAACTAAGGGATTATGGATAGCCTTTATATCGATAGGTTGTCAGTGGCAATAATGCTTTTGAGCTTCTTATTATTGGCAAAGTCTACAGTTTGAAGAATACCTCTGACTTCAGCTGTGAATGTAGAGGCACTTTCATGAATTATACGGTTTAGTAGAATTTGTCCTGAAGTGTCCAAAACGGCAAAAGAAGGTGGAAGATCGACAAATTTAGAGCTGTCAGTACAAAGGAGATGCCAATCGTCATGTTCTAGTGTTTGGACTTTTCCTCCAATTAGGTTCTTGAAGATGTAGTATGATATGAAACCTTTTTTGTATCTAGACAGAGAAATATCGCAAGATTTTAAAACCCAAGAAGGTTTGAGTCTAAAATACCGCAAAATTTTACAGGAATTTTCAATTCGTTTGCAATATATGAACAATAGTCAATCGCAGATGGTGTTCTTTTGGTTTTCTTAGCAGCAATAAATTTTTTAACGTCTTCGCCAAGAACGGACTTGTTTCAATCGAGAAGTTTGGAAATGAGCTTAGCTTTTAAATCATAAAGCCTATTTTCCGAATCGGGGAGGCGGTTTCAGCTATAATACTTTTGATGGGCGTTATCCGTAAAGCATTGGTACTGACTCTAATAGCTTGATGATAGACCGGTTTTAGAATGTTTAAATTAGATTCCCACTTATTGCCATAAATTATTAGACCGTAGTAAATCTTGCTAAGAACAAGTATTTTACTAATGTACGCAATGGTGTTAGCATGCGCATGACTTTTCAATGCAATGTATTGTATAAGGTTTACCTTTTTAAAATTGAGTTCTTTAACTGCAGACAATGTGATTTCCAACGGTATTTGTTAGAGAACGTGAGACCAAGAATTTTCAAAGTCTCTACGTGGTGTATAAGAAAATTATTGACATGAATAATTGGCTTTCTCTATCACATAGATGCTTCAAATGCCTATCTTTTTTGACTTTTGAATAGAAATCTTCCCGCCTGGAGGGTTGGGCCATGATGAAATATCATCCATGATAAACTCGAGAATGTCTATGATTATTTTCGTGTTACTTTTTCCTTTATTAAGATGTATAAATCATCAGTGTAGAGACAATCATCTATTTTGGGAATCCGACTTAAAATTGTACTTAGTTCATTAAAAGCAATCTGGAAAAACGTGACGGAGAGAGGAGATCCTTGTGGAATACCATTCATCACACGGGAAGATTCAGAGATATGACCGCTAACTTGGCTTTAAATCGACTATGTGACATAAAAGATTTGATGTAATTGAAAAACAATCAATAGAGAGTATCATGACCAAGCCAACTAGTTGTTTTGTTATCAAGTTGTTGGATTCAAGAAACTAAGATAATCTAAATGCCACAATTTTATCCAATAGCTTAGAGAGACAAGATAGCAAGCAGACTGGACGATAATGCGACACTACAGAAATATTTTTTGCTTCTGGTACTGAACCAATTGCCGCAAGTTTCCACATGTTTGAAATATGACCAGTAAAAAATATGGTGTTATATAGTTCAAGTAATTTCCTTTTACTTGAGTTAGAAAGCACACTGATTATTTGGTATGTAAAGCGAGGTCTGGTATGTAAAGCAATTTGGAAAAGCGTGACGGAGAGGGGAGATACTTGTGGAATCCCATTCGCTAGCGGGAAAGATTCAGATAGATGACCGTTAACTCTGACTTTAAATCGCCTAAGTGAGATGAAAGATTTGACGTAATTGAAAATTTTGGGT
>KK351096.1:537669-554138 GCA_000671755.1 Glossina brevipalpis
CGAATGTGTGAAAAAGTGTGATGAGTTGAAAAGTGAAAGTCTTCCATCATTTAAAATGTAGAGGTTAAGGTGGGATAAAAACTGCAAGCACTGTAAATTTTGCATTCAATATAATTTGTATCACTATGGCCTGTATATTTGAATTGAAGCTAATGCGTTTGTGGGAGATGTTAGATTTTATGGAGATACCAACACCTTGTTTTGAATAGAATTTTTTTTCGGAATTCAGGTAGTATTCAACATACGGTTTGGGTGGAATTGGATTAAAAGAATTCTTACAGTGGGTCTCTTGAAAACTTCTAAACGAGGGCTGAAATCATTTATTGATATACGGAGTTCATTAATATTATTAATAAGTCCTTTAATGATCCATTGTAAAATTTTGAAATTTTTACTTAGTTCTGATGCCATGAAAAAGAAGTTTTGTTATGTTGACATGTGGGTTTCTCCATTTGGGTTGCCGCTGAGGCAAATTTGCACTAGTAAATTGTTCTTCTTAGCAATAAAAGAATCCCAATTGCGATGTTCGTTTGAAGCGGATGAATGTGTATATTTTGAAATTGTAGCTTGATTGATGGAAGGATTGTGGGTTCATTATAAATTGTGGATTGTTGTCGTTTGGGGTGTGAAGAAATGTTTATTAGGTGGAAGGATTGTTGTAATGCTGACTTTATCAGCAAAGAGTTTAGTAAATGATAAATTCAATTTTTCGCTGAAAGTATTTGACGTTTCTTTGTTATATGATGTTGCCCTGGGTGAAAGGTTGGCTTTGTTAGCGGCAATAGTTGCCGTAACTGGGTGATTCGGTTTGTTTTGTAATGCTGCCGCAGATGAAAGTTTCAGGTTTTCCTTTGCGAAAGTTGATTTTCTGGCTTATTGCGTTTAACTTGCGGTGTGGTCGCACCGTAAGATATATTTTTGTTGGTTGTCTATAGAGTGGGATTAGTTTCTCAATATCGGCGTCACGCTTCCCCAGTGCTGCAATAATTTTCAGTTTTAATTTTGCTGAACGGGCTAACTTCCGAAATTGTTTTGTTAGGTTCGATGGAAGAGATAATAATCCATTTTTCTTTTAATTGGAATTTGATCGATAACTAGGAGCACCGGAAAATCCGAACATCGTATTTCTTCCTTCCTTGGTTTATCATATGACATCATATTTGAGCTATTACCTGGGGACCACGGGTCATTATGTAATTTTTTGTAACTCCTTTATACAATTAGTTTGTGAAACACTTGGTCTCAAGAAACTTTGGGAATTGCTGTTATCTTGTGTCAGTTTCTAATTCAGTTTTTGTTTTTTTAATTTCTTTTCTTTTCCCTTTACAAAAAAACAACACACAACACTCGCGATAGATCCGTAAATTCCTTTAACTCTAAGCACAAGTTAAATCGAGTCCGTAATAATTTAATAATTAAAAAATCCAGTCGAAAAAAGAACACGTGTTGCCAGACTTTTTGCTCTTCGACTTAAAGTATCAAAGACCATCCTACAAATGTTTTGAAAATATGACGTTTATTGCTTACTGGGACAATGTAAATATAAAAAAGCAAAAGTAAATGTATTTCGAATCAATTGTGCTTGCAATAAAATCATACACATATCATTTATTGAGTAGAAATTGTGTAGATCAAAGTAAAAGATGCATAAAAAATTATAGCTGCAGATGCAGAATTCAATCCCTGAAATAAGGAAAGCGACTTTGGCAAGAGCAGTCAATTAAGTTGGTTCTATTTACATTCGGTGTTGACCGTTGAATCATGATATGCTCTTCTTTTCTAAATATTGATGCAATCTGTGTGGAAGTTTACACATTAAATTCTTGCACAACCCAACTCCAAAACAATTGTAAAATAGGTGGAACAGGTGAAGTGGTGGTAAGGGGAGAGGGTTACTTATACGTCTTAATGTCATCTTTAGATCGTTATAAAATATTCATCTGCAGTTGGTTCTTTGGAAAGAGTTGCGTGAATTTAAAAGTAAATGGTACGATTCCGTTGTTTCCCGTACATGAAATTAAATTATCTATTCGCAATTTTCTGATATCTAAGTTAAAATAAAAAAGAAATTATTTGTTTAGTGTTGTTTTTAACTTACTTGAATATTTACTTTCTTGTTTTCTTTCCATTTGTTTGTCTGTATGATATTATTTATACACCGTTGGATATCGTAAATACAACACTAAACATGCAACGAATGAAAAACCAAATTTGATACGATAGCAAACATGTGCAACTAACCCAAAAGAAATCTGTCCCATCGCAGCAATCGTAGGTCCGAGCTAAGAGTGAAGGACTAAGCCAAAGCTAAGCCAATGCAAACGCTTCGCAATCGATCATAGTGAACACATTAAACAGATTCAATTTAGTTTAAATCATACGACGCTTTAAGTGACATAAATAAGACGAGCGTATTAAAAAGAGTTGATGTAATAGAGCATTTAAAGAGTCCGATATTACGATCATGTTAGAGATGTCATTCAGATTTTTTCAAAAAAAGTCTTAAACAAATTAAAGACCTCATAACTATACCTGCGCCAGCTTAACTTTATGCAAATAAAGTTTCTAGGAAAACCAACCGTCGATTCCATTTATACCATTTATTAATTTAACTAAGAGATAAGATAAATCTACATTACATCTAGTGAAACTGGATAGCGCATCCCATCCCAAATTCTTGAGAGCGAAGAGTATGAATTGCTTTTGAACTGATTCTTTCGAATTAATATTGTAAAGAGAAAATAGTAGAATCGCCATGTAAAGTGATGAACGCTATGTCAGGCTCTAACAGATTCTTAATAGTTTTAAGTTTCAGACGTGGGAGTTTACTAGTTTATACAGCGCAAAAAGTATCCTTTTCTACTACGCTGTTCCTGCCTTCACTCTGCTAAACTATATTCAGCATTGGACTCTATTAATGAACTGAAACGTTATTGATTTTGTCAACAGCAAATCAGCGTAAATTGTTCATGGGAATTGCAGTTTGTTGAAATCACAGCTCGCTAATGTACTAATTGTCTTAAGCTAAATTAACGTCGTATAATTATTCTAGTTATTTTAGTAAAATTACAACATAAACATAAAGGAAGGCACTTAATGTAAGTCAATGCTTGTATTCTTTGTTTTGATTAAATGCAAATGCAATATTCTTTTAATCGTGCTGTTTAGTTTTGTTTTTCATACATTTAATAAGACACATATAGAAAGAAAATCACACGACAGATGCATATTCAAATTTTGGTCTTACAATTTAGCAATTTAGCTGTTGCCATGGGTCGCCGAGCTATCTGGATTGCCGTTCAATAAAGCCTAGTGCTGACCTAGCTTCATTTAGGAAGCGTTCAGTATGCAAATCAAGACTTGGCCTTCGGTCGAATAAGAACCTTCCTTGAACGTTATTGTTTTATTATCTTTCTTGCCAGTCTATAAAAAATAATCTTCAATCCAAGCCGTCACAGTAGTGTTGCCTCTTACAAATGCTACCGAATTGTGCAACCATTAAGAATGAAATAACTAGATACAAAAAAGAGGAATTAAAGCAAAGTAATTTTGTCTGGTTTGAATGTTTTTAAATAAACCAAAATTAAAGGAATTTATCTCATTATATCAGACTTTTCATTTTGGTCTTTTTTTAATTGTTTTATTATGATATCTTCTTTACGTGCACTTCCGGGACTGGGAATGCAATGCCAATTTTATGCAATTTTCACACAGTTTTGTAAATAATTTTATTTATTTTGTTGTTATTTTTTGTTTGCTTTCTTTTTCTTGTTTTTTGTTTTGCGAACATGCCAAGTTTGTTTTCCTTTCTTTTTTGTTTATCTCATAGTGTACGAAAACAAAAATTTATGAAGCATATCGTACGAGTAAAAGCAAAGTAAATTTTATAGCTTCAGAATATAATATAAAATAGGGCAATAGTAAGTAACATGTGGCATAAAAAACCCTAAAATATTATTTACATAGATCGTAAACATAGCATACTAAGAGACAGAAGAACAATGCATTGTATTTATATCTTTAAAAACAATAACAAAATTTTTTTTAATAGTGTTACGAAAATCACAAACTAGTAAAATGCAACTGCAATAATTTTGATAAAACTCCATGAAAGAGGAAGTTCCCTTTAAAGTGTTACCTGTCGCGGTCATAAAAAGACACCTTTGCAGCTGTCAATGAAAGCAAAAATTGACAAAGAATTACCGCGAAATCTAACGGGTAATGGGATTAATGAAACTACGCTGGGAAATCCAGCAGCAAAATATCAGCAGGCATAGCAGAAAGGGACGCAGCGTCTGTGATATTCGTAAGATTTGTAAACGGATCATTTCGCTTAATAGAAGTCAGTCGAAAGGAGCCAGGGGCAAGAAGTCATTCGTAATAAGCAGTCGCAAGAAGTCATAACAAGTACAGGGAAATCGTAGTAAGCACTCAGAAGTCAGTTCTAATATAGAGTCGTAAGAAGTCAGCCGTAACGTACAGTTGTAATAGAGATTTGTATACTGATAGTTGTTCGTTGAGAATTGTACGTCGAGAGTAGAATAATGAATGACAAGAGAGATAAGGTCTTTAAATAATTATAAAAACCATCGAGAGATTGTAAATAAACTGTACGGTCTTCGCGTTTTGTAACACTAATATGAATTAGGTCACTCTATAAATAGTGCAGTTTCATTGCGTTAAGAAAATAAAAAAGAAGAAGAACGAAGAAAGAGAAAGGACAAAACTTAAAAAGAAACAAACAGTTTCCTCATAGAAAAAGTTCAATAGTGAGTTTAAGCAACTTTTTCAATGTCTTTCAGTTTTAATTTTTATGACAAGTTTTTATTCCTATCATAAGGTCAGCAGCAAACAAATGATTCGCTCATTTTCTCCCTGGAAGTTTCAATGTTTGTTTGATAAAAGTTTACAACAGGGTTTTCAAAAATTAAGGAAAGACATTTCATCTTATGACAAACGGAGCCGAACTGCCACGAACTTTTTCCCTTACCCAACATAATTTGACATTCTTAGTACTTTTCGTACTTCTCGGTTTCGACGTAATATTAAGAACGCATTATATTTAAGTATTAAAAAGAAAAAGAAAGCGAATTAATCCACCTACTGAATGACGTTATAGTTGACGCAGAAATGTATTGAAATATAAGATATTAATAAATAGAGCGGAAAATGAAACCCAAATTAAACAAAACACCGTAACACCGGCTTATTTAATTAAAATTAACACGAGAAATAGAAAACAGAACTTACTACCATCAGAGTGCAGAAAATATATCATGACCTTGTAAAGGTACTTTTAATTTTTGTTGTCAGATTTAAAATCCTTAGGAGGGAATAAGAATATGAATGTTAAGAATATTATCATATTATTGCTATTAGTATGAATAGTTCCTTGAGTGTTCGATTACGTTTACATAATAAAGGTAAACTTCACTTTTCATATATTTCGACGGGTAAGTGAAACGATAAACATCTTTTTTTGGTTACAGTTCATAAGTTAGACAAGAACTTTGTGATCTTTTTTGTTATTCTTTAACTTCTACTGTTCTATGAAATGCAATGCTACAGCATGACTGCGTGTCATCGTTAAATTTCGAACAAGTATTAAAGGAAGTTTAAGTTTATTTATTTTTTCGTTCACAGCGTGCAGAATCCTGCTATAATATAGATTTAGCTAGATAAAATTACATATAAAATTAGATGCCTAAATTATGACTTTATAAATAAAGATTAAAGAAAATGTGAAAGAGGAATTTTCAAACTGCAAAGATTTACATATAAAAGAATAAATAAATGAACAAAAAGGAGCATTCACACCCGTTGTTTAACAAAGATCCAAAGCTTGGCCGCTGATTATAGCATTTATATTTATAATATTGTTAGAAAACTGTCTTTTTGTATATTTCCTTTAGACACAGTCCGTAACGCTAGATCGCGAAAAGCGTAGATTTTGTATTTAAAATTTATTTATTTATGAAGTAATATTCACAATCTTAATGATTTTTTACAATTTATTAAAAGGAACTATTTCTTTAACTCTTAGCTAGTTCCCGAACATTTTTAATCAACTCCCTGTTTTAAGCAAATCCTCTGCTTATAGACATTATGAATCTCACAAACGCTGCGTCCTTTTCAGCTGTGTCTGCTAACACTTTGATGCTGAGTTTCCCGGCGTAGTTTCATTATTCCCATTACTCGTTAGATTTCGCAGGAATTCTTTGCCAACCTTTGCTCTCATTGATAGCTGAAAACGTGCATTTTTATGACCGTGATAAGTAACACATTAAATGGAATCTCCCTTTCATAGATTTTATCAAATTTGTTATAGCTGTATTTTATTAGTTTGTTATTTTCGTAACAATATTATATCGACGGATCGTAGCGCGACTTTAAAAAATTGTAAATTTTTATTTCAATACAACAACGGTAGTGCGCGAATATCTAAAACAGTAAATTTAATAGTTTGCCACGCGAATGCGATAAAGAGCTCAATTTATAAACATCACCTAAATGGATTGAATAGTTTATAATTGAATTCGGTTTGCTTAAGGTTTATATGTTGAAGGAAAGTTTCATTAAGTTGATGTCATTTAATAAAACTAGATACACAATGTCAACTTTCTAAGATTGAAGATCGATTTACTGTTTCGAAGATAAGACGAAAAGAAAAGCCGCATAATACTCAGAAAGCCTATGTAATTGTTGATTCAATTTTTTATTTATTGAATTATTTCGTTTATAGCTTAGCAATAATTTCTTTTATCGAAAGGTCTAAACAGTATAAAACAAGCGTAAGCCTTAAACAAGTAAGTTGCGGTTAAATTGCTTATATACTTATAATCTATTAGAACTTGCTATAGTTGAGACAAATTATACTTAATTCTACTAATTGAGTCCGAGTATTGAATCGTTTATATCCTAAAATATTCAAAGAGTTGGTTAAGCAAATAGAAAAAAAACTTTTTTTCTTTAAAAAAATTGTAAAAAAAATAATTTTGAAAAATATTAAAGAATGGCACGACTGAAGCTATTCTTGCGAGGCACCCGTACCAAAAATTGCTTAGAGACGTGAAATATAGACGGCTTTAAAAATATACCGAAGTAAAGAAAAACTCGAAAAAATCGCAAAGAAATCTACTACGACTTGTGTAGCAAAAAAAGAAGCCGTTGGAAAAATCGTCTTATGTGTCCTTTCGCACCCTTATGGTTCTTGTTGTATGACACGTTTAACATGTTCTCTTCTCATCTCTTTTGAGCGAAACATTTGTTTCAACTGATTATATTTAAAAGAAGTCGAAAGTTTGTTTCAGTTTTTTGGCTCTTCTTATTAAATTGAAATAATTCTGCATTTAATAAAATAAATTGGAAATCTCCACATTTGTTGTGACAAGCAATGCAGAAAACGCGTGACAATCGAAATATAAGTGCAAGGAAAGTAACTGAGTAACTAACAAAAATACTACTCTAAACCGCGAAATCACTAAACAGATTGTCAAAACAAACAAATTAAAAAACCAACACGGTCAACTCAAACATATTCTTCCTCCAGCGGCTGCAATAACCCTAACCATTTTGAGGTAAATGTGTTGTTTCGATTTTTAATTCCCACCTGCGTTGAAAGCGTATGTGAAAATTATATTTGCCTTCCGTGCTTTATTGAAATTTCATGGGTTCTATATGAGAAACATAAATTATCGTTCACATCATACACCCTCGATTCTTGGTGATTTGTTGAAATTAATTATTAAAAAAAAGAAATTTTGAAATATTTTCAAAATCGTATGTGTATGCCTGTCACGTATACTTTACCACAAACATTGGCCATTAAAAGTTACATTGAAAGTTAGTCTTGCTGTTATTGCTACAGTGTTTACCGTTTTTTAGTTCTTTCTTTTCTTATACACACCATCGACGGATGGGAGTATATTCAATTTGTTATATTGTTTTGCGAGACCCAGGAGGAAGTTTCAGAGTCTCCATAAGGTACATATGTTCGTGATAACCAAAATTAGAATCGATTTAAGCATGTTCGTCTGCCTGTTTGTACGTCTACGTAATGTTTGCGGTAAACATTGTCCCAACAGCGAAAATGTAAATATCGCCTTCAAATGTAACAAAACATTGAATTCTCTTGCATGCTAACGGGCCAAATCGATGAGATCACCTACAGCCCAAAATAATAACGCTTTTTTGCTCATTGCTCCTACGCGTATTTTGTAAGAATGAGCGACACACAGCCAGCATTTTTTTACGATGGTGGATAAAAACATTCAATCACAGCTGAACCAACTTAATTGTTAATCTTGACATGCAATTTTTTTTTCAAAGAAACAACTACGATTAAATGGAGTTACTAAGTTCTGTTTTCTGTTCTCTTAAAAAACTAAGTTACGGTGTCCTGCACTTCGTGGCATGCTGCATAAAAAAAGAGCGTTAATTCTCATAGTGCATTGCTTTACGCTTGCATGGCTAAGGTCTTTCCAAAAATAATGAAAGGCAAACATATTCTAGATGATTAAGAGTTTTATTAGTAAAACCAAATTTTGAAGGGCAACTAAAATAAAATTTCTTCTTCTTCATCAAACGCTAATCGAAAAGTTCATCAATTAAAATGCATGCATATTCCTTAAGCTCAGTAATTTCCTTTTGCTTTCAATGGTTAATTTATTACATCTGGTATGTACTGAATACGTCTGACAACTTTCTTCACTGGAACATATCCATTCCTAATAAAAACGGCTTGTGTACGCTAGCTAAATATATTGTGTTAATTACCATTTAAGTTTTGTTGTCGTGGCCCACATCGCCTATGGCTAGAACATACAAGAGTGATACTTTTTAAGATTTGAAAAAGGAAAAGACAGCTTATCGTTGCAAAGAAAATTGTACGTTATTTTGAAACGTAAACATCGCAGTTTTGTCCATAATGTCCTTCAAATGTCCCTCACGGCTCTGAAAGCACTGTCGCACACCATCACTTTGGTTATTAATTGTCGAATTCGTCTTGAAATTGACAAATTCAGTTCTTACTCAAAGTTGCTCGCTTTTGCTGTTATATTTTCCTTAATCCATGACTTCCGTTGTCTTGTTGATGGTTTCTTGTTATATAGAGCGAAACGTGGCTTAAATTCGATCACAGCGAAGTGCATAGTCTGAATAAGTACACGATGACGGTGATCCAATTCTCTGGTGAAGAAACGATAAGCACCCAGAACTGAGCTGCCGCTTTGATCAAATATTTTAATTTTTAATTTCGCTGCAAGTTGTACTGAATATTGAATAGCAGAAGCACACAAAAAACTATACTTGAAACTAGAAATTACTATTTTAAGAAATATCACTCTTAATGAGAGACGCTACGTTGAATTTTTGTGGGTTTAACATGTTAAGATATGCCCGCCTTTTACGCTACCGCTCAATCCAGGAGTTTTGTCTAAATCGTTTTAAATCGATCTGTCCATTTAAAGTTCAGTTTTTTTCAAGCTACAATTCACAATTTTCTCAATTGTCACATTGAAAGTGGACTTAACGGTATCATTTTTTATACCCACCATCAAAGGTGAAGGGTATATTTCATTTTGTCATTTGGTTTGTAACTAACAAACGTCTGCATAAACGTGGTAAACGTGGAGATGTCGGCTTCAAAATTGGCAGACACATTGGAAGTTCTTGCACGCAGGTTTTTATTGGAAATCGTGCAAATCGGTCAAAGGGCACGCCCATAGTATAAGCTGAAAGCATTTATGTTTTGGTCTGGCTGTTTTCCACGGTATTCAATGTCTAGCCATGTTCCACGGTATTCCATAAGAAAGAAAAAACTGCCACGCCCTCCTATTAAAATGTAGTTTTGCCCCTTTTTTTAAGATAAAAGTGGTGGGTATAAAACATTCGGCACAGTCAAATATAATTTGCTTCCTTGTTTCTTCCTGATTGTCCCACAAATTTCGCTTTATTTTAAAAATGCTGTTATATGAAAAAAATTTCTAACACATAACGACAAAAATGGCTTCAAATATTTATTTATATTATTTTACGGTGAATATTCGCAGAGAATAGGGTTCAACGTGATCCTGAAGGCGGTTCCAACGGAGTGAACCTCGACCAATATAAAAGGGTTTCATGAAGCAAATTTTTATAACGCGAAAATATCCAATTTTTGTCTAAATTTGATTTTATATTGAAAATGACAACAATGGTAAACGGCATGGTTGACGACTAATGTTATATTTTATTTTTTCGCCTCAGCTTTCAGCGTATTTTGTTCACTACTCATACATTACACAATACAAGTTTCCTCGGTATTCCACAAAAATGAAAAAAATCTGCCTCGTCTACCCAGTATTAGAGTATCGAAAATTAATTTTTTCGATTTGTTGTTATTTTGAAGATAAAGATGGTGGGCATAAAAGATTTCTTGCCTGTTCATTATTTGCATTACGTAAATTATTATTGTCTGTTTTGCTTATGCTCAAATTGTTTCCGTCTGCAATGCGTTTAATATACCAAAGTATTTCAAAAATTTGTTATTAAGCAATTTAATATATGGAAGTGTTTATGCACATTTTGCAATTTTATGCTACAAAAGACATTTTTATTTATAATAACAATTCAAACAAAATTATACTAGCGTTAGCATTAGCTATGAAAACGATTACAATATTTTTATTTTTTTAGAATAATTTACTTTAGAAAATTTTACTTTTAAAGAATAATTTAAACTTTTTTACTCAGAGATTTGGTTTCACTTGAATAATCTTTTCAATACACTGGCAGCTTCGCGAGATTAGTGAATCGTTATTTTGAGTGTTGCGCGAAATATTAAATTTTCGAGAATATAAATTTTTTAATTCAGAACTACCAAAGAGGGTCGTAACATGGCGATCCTGCTTTTATAACATCTTCAGGCACTTCATGCCAAAAAGCTTGTCGCCATGTCGTGTCAGCTATCAACTTTATAATCGTTTCCGAGTTCGTTGAAAACTTCATTTCTTAAATACATCAAAAGTACGATTTTACTTCAATAGCGGCCAGATTGTCTATCGCTGCTCTATATAGCTGAGACATGATTAGATTGGTGCGCGATATGTAGATTCTTAACCGAATTATTTTGCTACGTTTTTATTATAACTAATGAAAGGTTGGCAGCTAATAATAATTGTAATAAATGTAAAAGTTATTGTAATTATTTGATGAATCATATACAAAATAAAAATAATTTAACTACTGAATTATACTCATATGTTATGTTTTGAGCATCAAAGTACTTTTATTTCATTACGTGCTTGCATACGTTTTGATCAGCGTTACCTGTTGGTGAAAATGATAGAGTAATACCAAGTATCGATACACACAAAGATTGAATGCGATGATTTTGACTCTTGTTTACATAAACTAAGTTTTCCATTTAGTATTATTGAGTTAATTAATGTATGTAGATTCCAATGATGGAACACTTTGCTGTGCATATGGTGGAATCAGAAAGCTGTAGTGTATTGCGAACTGCTAAAATCGAACTAAACTGTTACCGTAGACGTCTGCCGACGCCAATTGATTAAATCGAATGATGTATTGTTGCAATGTTAGTTAATAGATGCTAAGTCATTCTCCTGCTTAGCAAAGCTCGGCCAGGCGATGCAGAGGTTATAAACACTGTTGCAGCTCAAATGGACAGTTGTGCCGCATCCAACGCACTCACCAAACATAGCACCTTCTGATTACCACTTATTCCAATCGATGCGGCATGGCCTGGCTGGCATTCAGCTGCGAAATGGTGAAGAAATGCGAAAATAGGTCGATAATTGGATCACTCCCAAACCAATATCGTTCCTTCCGCACGATATCGCCATATAGGAAAGATAGGAAAAAGCTGTAAAAATTGATGGAATATATTTTTATTATTATATATTGTACTAACTTTTGTGTGTAAATGCGTTTTCCAAGCGAAAAATTGATCAGAATACATGCAAGCACATATTATATGCTCCGCTGGTGTTTATACTATCAACATTTTAAATTTAGTTGAATTCTATCTTATTTAATTTTGAGAATAAACATAATTTTTAATATCAGTTGCTTAATTTAGCTGAAGGTTATGTGTGAGTATCGGAATTGAAAATAAATAAATCGCACATAAATCATGTATAAATGTGCATCTAAAGAATTGAACGCACTTGCAATGTTTCTCTTCACCGGCAAAATTTATATATCGGCGTTATATTAGGCAAAATCATTAGAAGTTTTTCTTCGCATTGAAAATGTATGAAATGAAAATCAGTGAAAGGGTATATCTGCACCACCACATAAATTGATTTGTTTACTTCACTTATAACCTACGATAAATAAAAATTGTGGCTGATTCTGCAGCATCTGAGCAAAAAATCAAAAAGTGGGTCGAAACTTCATTTTTGTTAAGTATTGCACAAGAAATATTCGGGCATTCGAATATGATTTTCTTACTTACCTAAACAAGATTTTGCTAATAAGAGTCTTTGAGCATTCTTTACTAGCCTTTTAATTAACTCCCTCGTGAAATCTTAGCGATGGATATTAAAAAGTTTAAAGATTATGTTGGTCTAAGATGTCAAAAAAAGGGAAATAATTTATTGCTGCCTCACACTCACTGAGCACTGAAGCCAAATTGCGTTCTTTTTCTGGTGTTTGCTTTTCTTTCTTGATACTGACGTATAGTGGCCACTATCTTGTTGCAAAAATATATTTTCTTACAAAGATACAAACGTACTAAGAAGCAAATAAATTGCCCAGGCATTTGTAAAGAAATTCCAGAAGGATAGCAACTCTTCGATGGCTACTGCCGAGAAAAAAGTTGTTTTATTCCTGACATTTCCTTCCCTGTTTTGTCGCCTTTTTCCTTTTTGAATAATTATGAAAAAATTGTTCTAGTTCGTTCAATGAAAGGAAGAAAGTCAGGTAAAACGGTAAATATACACATGACACTAATATGAGCAAAATTTATAAGAAAAGATTTAAAAAGAGTCCACGTTGAGATGAAAACGTGTGCTTTTTTTTAGTGGAAGGAATTATTAGTTATATCGATGGAAATGAAAGGAGTTTCGAAATCAATTTTCATTAGTATACCGTTATTCCATCCTTCATAAATAATATTATTATTTACAGAAATGGACCCTTTTTTTCCTCTTCAATAACAATAGCAATGGACGGTTGCTGGAACTTAATTTTTCATCACTGGCATTCAAATCACGAAGAATATTGAGCTATGTCTAGACAGACTCTCAACGAGTTTTGTTTCATTGCCACCTGGGACATTATTACCATTGTTTGGCCAATCAGTACCGCGAGCCGAAAGATTTATGGTGCTGGCCCTTGCCCCAAACCCTTCAGCTTTAGGATTTTTATGAATCCCGCCACCTTTTTCGGTTCGGAACACTGTATTGTGTTTGGTGTTATGAAGTGTCCGTCGAACACCTGCTCTGATTCTGCAGGTGGGCTCGTATTCGGACAGGATGTGATACGACGTTTCCACCGTCCCTTTATCAAATTTTGCAAGAATTAGTATCTATATTTTTTTTGTGATATCATTCAGATAAAGATGTGAGCCAATACCTTAAATCTTGTTTTTGAAATAAATAAGATAAAAATAAGATAAAAATAACTGAAAATTCTTATACACTTTTTTTATTTATTTAAAGAAAAATATAATTATTGCATCTTTTTTTACTTATTTAGAAAAAGTACATATATATAGTTGATTTTGAGGCTTTTGCAAAATTAGCCCATAACGTCATTATTATTCATATAAAGAACATCATACGCATACAAAAATGCGTTACCTTTAATCAAGTAAAAGGGATATTTGGTTTCGGCGATTCTGATGTTATTGATAAAATTGGTTTCCCTGCAGCTCAAGCCGTACCGGCCATTTCTAGTACATTCCCATTTATCTTTGGCAATAAAAAAGTGCATTGCTTAGTGCCTTGCGCCATTGACCAAGATCCATATTTTCGAATGACTAGGGATGTTTCCCCTCGAATGGCTTATCCAAAATGCGCTCTTATCCACTCTAGCTTTTTTCCGGCTCTACAAGGTGCGAAGTCAAAAATGTCGGCAAGTGAGCAGAATTCTGCAATACTCCTTACCGATACTTCTAAGCACATAAAAAACAAAATCAATAAATATGCCTTTTCTGGCGGCCGGGATACAATAGAGAAGCATAGAGCAGCTATCTATTATAAATTCAGTTTCTTTAAACATTTTCACAGCTTTGCCTATAGTGCGCTCAGATGGAAGATCATGTCAAAGTCGATGTTGCCTATCAATTGCTAAAGTTTTTCTTAGAAGATGACACGAAGTTAGAGGAAGTTAGACGAAGTGTCGAGGTAAATTTTATTCATTCGAGCTTATTTTTTGCCTTCAAAATTGATGTAACAAAATGAATCCCCTTTAGACTATTACACCAATTGTGTAACAACATCAGGTTGCTCATAAGCTTGTTCCTGATGAGATATTAGATGAATTTATGAAAATTCGTCCTTTATGCTTCAGCGGAAATAATTGAGACAACTTGCATAAAATGAATAGAGAAGTTGGAAAACGCCCTTAGCCTTGAGCGGAATAAAATGAATTATTTATTAGCAAAGTCGAGAATATTATAATTAAATTAATGCATTTGCTTAATTATAAGTTATCATGAAAGAACTTTTATCTTCACTGGTGTTGAGGTAGAAATAGTCATTCCAACGCATAATCTCCTAATAAACATATATGACTAACTTGCTGAGCTTTCAAAGAAAATAAACGCATTTTTTCGTTTAAATTTCAAACTGTTATTTTGAGCATTTAACGTACATGGTACATACACACCCATCGTTGTAGATACAGTGACTTAATTACTAGAAAGTTTTTTACAAATACGTTTTTATTAAATCTGGAATTATTTCAACCGAGGTTTTTTCTTCTTTTTGTTAAGAAAAACAAACATCACAGAATTATTAATTGCTGGGACTTGACTCACTAATCGCTGCCTGATAAATTACAACGCTCTAAATCGGCCCCTGCTAAAACCGCGGCCCGCAAATTACAATTTTTCATGTTTGCGTCTTTAAGATTGGCTACTCGTAGATTGACGCAAGCCATATTGGAGCTCTCCAGGCAGGCTCCTTTAAGAAAAAGCGTAAGTTGCGATATCTAATTTCTTTGGTTATGTTGAACAATAAAATGCACCTTTAAGGTTAACACCTTCTAAGTTAGTTCTTAAATATTAATATTATTATTAATTAGAATTAATTATTAGAATTAGAATTAGAATTAATATTATTAATATTCAGAAGAGGGAAATGAAGAAGAAACTTGCAAGTCGTTACCGACTGATAATAACTTTTGTTAAGAGTCGCTTGATATAATATTATCTGCTATATATGCCGCTTATAGTTTCGTATCACTACACTTAGGTGATTATGGTACAGCCTTAGAAATGGCCCAAGAATTGTTGAAAACCGATAGAATCTCCAATGCTCATAAGTACACTTTTTAGTTACGTTAACGTTATATATCAGATTGCTGGCTCACATGTATGGTGGTGAAGCGCTAATAATGATGGATAAATTAGCCGAAGCTCGACCTCACTTTGAGCCCACATTTGTCTCTACATTGAATAGTTTTGATTTTGAAACCAAAGACTGGTATTTAAAGTCTTTGGATGCGGCTCAAAATGTGGTACGCTACAATTTGGCGGTAGCTTTGAATTTAAAAGGCGACTTTGAGGTGGCTAAAAGTCTCCTGAACACTTGCATTCATCCCATAGTAGCTTCGAAGGTTTTCGCTTTAAAAGTTTATATCGATAAAACTCAGGCTGCGGCAGCCGCTAGTTTAGTCACGTCGCGTATTTAGCCGAAATAAAAAAAATTAATATTATTTTGGAACGAAAAATCATATTTTTGAGAAAAATTTTTTTTTCTTACAAGACCTAAATAATCTGTCGTCATCGATCGAACGCTCTTATCGTTCACTAAAGTACTGAAACTTACACTGAAGCCAAAATGAGGAGAATGACTTCTTGGATCATGGAGTGGAGTTTTTTGAATCGCGTTTTGGAAACGAGTTACCCTTGATCCAGACTTTTTCTTAGGAAGGGAATATCACTTCTTCTTAAGATTATATGGACTACGCCTGTTCACGAAAGCGCCAGTGTAGCTAGGACTATCGTGTAGTAAGCGCACCGGAGAATACTTGGAATAACATCTTGGTATTCGGCAAATGTTAAGAAAAAGTTAAAATATAACATAAGTTCATAATTTATGAATTTCGTAAGAGATGTTCGCCTGAAGAATTGGAACAGATGCGGCTAAAGCAACAGTTAGCGGCTGGTTTACAGAATATTGTCGAGCTTGATGAGACAGTGAAGTTAAATCGCCGTCGGTCATCGTTAATTGCTACAGCTGTGCCTCTGTATCCGAATCCCAAAAGTCGATATACTAAATCGTCAACTGGGGAAA
>KK351096.1:559747-629338 GCA_000671755.1 Glossina brevipalpis
CTAAATTTAGTAAAATAATGTTAAATAATAAAAAAAACTTATAATTATAGTCATAAAAAAAAAAGAAAATTTTAGATTAAGGACTCACCAAAATGCGCATTTTTAGCTTTAAACAAAAAAAAATAAATTAAAGAGATTAATTGTACAACATAAATATCTTAATTAACCGAACCAAACGGAAAAATTCCTCCTTTAAAATTCAAAACAGCCGATGCTCTGCTTAACACTCCACAAAGTTAATTTAGATATTTCTGATGTTCAATAAATTACTAAATTATTCCTGGTCACTGATTTCAAATACGTGAATTCTACAAATTCTTTCCCAATATAACTTTTGAGGAGGCGATTAGCTGGCTTTCAGCATTTGTATCTTGAACAGCAAAAATAAATGTTTCTTCAGGTGCGAATAAGTGTTAAAATGATGTTTTATCAAAATTTGAATTAATTTCATTCGAAACAGGTATATTATAAGCAACATTCGTAAATCTGGTGTTAAAATTATCTTTAGATTTAGATATTTAGGTCCACGTCATCAAAAAGCAAAACGATTTTCAACATCAAAAAGTTATTTCACAATTTTCCAAAAAAAAAACTTTTTCACTTTTCTTCTTTTTTTTTCTTTTATTTATGCTAGCGGTCTGCACGGTTGTTCAGAATCGACTGGTTTTGTTTTTTTCAAAATCAAAACTATCATGACCATTTTTCTGTATTTTTTCTTTTTCCAAACCAAACTGACATCAACGCCTACTAATTTTTTATTTTTTTTTTCTCTTCTTATAGGTGGCTTGTTTTAGCGTCTGTTACCATAGATTCTCGCGACACTTTTCGTCCCGGTTTTATTTGAAAGAAGTAATCGCTTGTATTTGTTTCCAGTCAAAAAGGCGGAGTATTTTTTTTGGCAGTGATCTGCGATTTGCGTTTTGAAGATTTTTTTTAAAACAGTTGCCGCGTAATTTAAGCATATCACTAGTCTCACTTTCGTTCATGCTGATTTAAGTTTCTTGGAATTATTCGTACCAATTTTTTATTTTTCATTTTTAAAAGTTATTAAAAAAAAGTTTTAATATATATTTAGACTATAGACCCGCGTTTTTAGAAAGATATGCAAAATTTGCCAAAATATTTCGTGGAATATTTGCATCAGTTATATTATTAACGATCAATAAAAAATCCACTGGTAGTGAATAATGCGCAAAGGGTATAACGGCGTAAAAAGAACCTTGCCAAACGAAGTTAGTATAGATTTGTATCTATTTATTTATATTATATTTATAGTAAATCAGATTTTGTGCACAGCTTGTGGAGTCAATTTAGGCACAAACATTACTTGAAATTTTGGTGACTTTGGAAAAGGACAACTTTTCTAATTATAGAGCAAAATGTAACAGTTTGTTGCAGTCTTTGTTGTTTCTTCCTTCTTAAAATATTACAATAAAAAATAAAAGTTTACTTTTCCTGGCTTTGCGTTCTTTATTAACATAAAGTCACTAGAAGTAGGCTGGAATTAAAATTCATTTTAAAATTATTACCGTTTGTTCTTTAAACTTCCATTTCCTGTTCGCAACGCACTGAAGGCTCATCTGATATGGTCAGCTGTTAAAGTATTTGTCACGTCATTCTCTTCAGCAGACGGTCATATGTAAATCTCCGAAGCAATTTGACTTTTCTTGCTTAATATCATTGTAGTTTCATTCAAGAGGGGAAAGCTGCGGTTTATGTTAATAACAACGGTTTTGAGGAGAACGGCTGAAATGTATATAAAAGCTGTGTAAAAATTAAAATGAAATAATTTTTTATTAAATTTACAGAAATATTAACAAGCAGTTTAGAGTAAAATGTACTTTATATTCCAAAAAACAAAAAAGAAAAGCTAAGTAATTAAGACAACTGTATCTTAATATTTGTAATTTAGCAACCAGAGAATTCTTAAGTAATATAAAGTAAAGTAAATACAAATGAAAAGGCTCTATACTTTTAAGATAAATGTTCGATATCCATTTCCACAGGCCAGACGATTTAATGTGAACGTAACAAATTGGTTGCATTGTTCAGCTAGGCGTAGTATCTCTACGATCAAAGCAGCTTGGTTGGAAGAAAGAAGAAAAGTATTTCGTGAACATTAACGTCAACAATGTCAAACTAAAGCTGACTGAAATGTAGATCTCTTAGCTGAAAAAGACAATGCTTGGGAAAATAAATTTAAACACAAATCCCTCATTACAAAAACATACCAACATAGGGAATGAAAATCCATTGAAACCACGCATCTTTGAATGAAATGATTACAACGCCAAGGATGAAGGAAGACAATTGCCTGCATGCGAGTCCAAAGTACTAGTTTTTTCTTTTAACGCAACAAATTGCCTGTAGTTACGTCTTTGAAGCAAATGATGTAAGAAGGAATACAAAAAATAAAACAAAAATAAAGTTCCTATTTAAGAGGACAAGGATCGTTCAAATGAATGGGAAATAAAACAGACAGCACGATGAGACTTAGGAGGAGAGAAAAGGACACAAGAGCTACAATGACAATAAAAAGAGATTTTCTTTATTTAAATCATATCGCACTGCTTTAAAATTATTATATTTCCGTTTCGCTCATTGCTCATAGGCTGTCAACACAATGAAGCCGCCCTTGTATTCCCAAAAATTTAAATATATGGAAATCAATGTAAACGAACACAACGAAGTCGCGCAATTTGTATGTTTTTCTGTCCCACAGGCATGGGAATATAAGCGCGGCTTCATGGTGTTTACAGCCATAGACAATTAAAATTTTCAGGCTATTCCAAAAAAATAGCAAAATCTCCCACGCCCAACTATTAAAATGTAGCTTCATTTTATCTCTTTCTAAGATACAAGTGGTGGATATAAATGCTTCGGCAGAGCTGAATATAATTTTCTTATTTCTTTTTTATTTGATTGGCATAGCGATTAAAGCAAAAGTGTTCATGAAAATAACACTGCGAAAAAGACAACGCACCGACAAACATTCAGCATTTAAAAATGAATTGAATAAGAAACCCGAAGGTATAAAGGTCGCCGTATTTCTCAATTCAAAGGGCTCGGAAGCTGTTGAAGTTTTCAATTCACTATCGTTAACTTAAGAAGGCAGACAACAGTATGCAAAGGAGGCGATGCGATTCGAAAAATGTTGTATGACAACTTCAAATAAGGAATATTAAAGCAGACATCGAAGACAGAGAGAGACTTTTGATAATTTCTTGATAAATGGAAAGAAACTCATACATTCATTGCAGATGAAGACAGAGTGGTAAGAAATCAAACAGGTCGTGGTATTAACGGAAAAACTATGTGCAAAAATCGTCAAAATCCAAGTTAAATTTGGTAGTTGAACTGGTAAAGACAGTTGAAACCAGCTATTTCGAAATAAGCAATTGATGGATGATATGTAAACAAACGGTATGAAAAACGTGACAGGTGAAAAAAGCAATAATGTAGTGGTAGATACTAAACATAAAGCTGTTTGTAATGTATAAGCAAAATGTGCAGCGTATGATGAATTTCATAATAATTGTAAAAAAAAAAAAAAATAATTTTGAAAGCATGTAAAAGAAATGAACTGAGAATAGAAAAAATAGCAAATCAACGCCTTTCTTGGTTGTTAGTCGCTAATAGGAGTTTTAATAGTAAGTGGTATCAATAGTTTTTGTATAATTGATTAAAAGGAACTATTTCTTTAATGCTTAGCTACTTCTCAAATATTTTTAATCAACTGACAAAATCCTCTGCGTATAAACCTTACGAATATTACCAACGCATCCTTACCGCTGCGACATGAGAACTTCTTGCTCAAATACACACATATTTACAAAGGACGAGACTGGTGCAACGAAGATTACATTCACCATTTTTTTTGCAATTTCCTTCCTAATGTACTAAACATTAGGTATTGTTGCGTCTAGATTGCACACATGAATAAATGGAAGAGAGGGCATCAAACATACAGATGGAATTGCATGAGAAAAGTTAGATATATTTGAAATCGTTCTAAGCGTTGCAGGCATCATCACAAACTTACCATTAACAGAAGGGCCGTAAATAGCTGAAAACTAGTAAGTATTCATTTTGACAAAAGGCATTAATTATACCAAAAATGGATCCCGTCGACATGCATTTTGCAAACCATCCATCAGAACCTCAATTTTATAAAATTTTATTTTTTAATTCTGTATAAAATTTGCTAATTTTTATTAAATTCTAAACTCAGGATAATAGAGAACGAGATGGTGTAATCTATTTCATGACCGCCCTTGTCCGACTATAACATCTACAACTGTTATTTTATGATTCACATTGCATTTAATGTTACAATGTGAGGCTGGTAACCAGATCATGTTTTAAATCAGCTTTAATATATTTGATTAGAAACTTCACATGATGGCCTGTAGTGGAAACGAAATATTTGTTTATCTGAACATTTGAAACCTTTACGCGAAAAATGTGAAGATATACTGATGACAAAATCCAGAAAAAAACGAGCCAGAAAATTATGTTCGCCTTCAGAAAATTCTCCCTTAACTTTTACAACAAAACCCGCATACCTATAGAAGTTACAATGCTGTGGTTCAGTTGACCGAGGAGGAGAATGTATGGATTAAAGTCTTGAGTGCGCGTAACAATTTTTTCACAAAATTTGTGAATGAATATTTGCGAGTATAGTTGTTTGCTGAATGTGGGATGTCTAGTCGGCAAGTTGTGAACGTTTCCAAATTTCATATTTGACTATGAATTTAAAATATATATAAACAAGATTTACTCTGGCCATACCAATTTGGGAAAGTTAGATTTCCAAGATTAGCTACAAACTCTATTGAAAGATGTTTTTTAATAATTCGTTTCTCTAAGCGTTAACAACTTAAAACACGCAGTTACGAGCCTTTTCATGCTTCGAATATAACGATCTACACGTGAAATTTGGTACGCGAAGACATGAAAGCCATAATAACTAGAGAAAATCCAAGAACAAATAAAAATCATTCATGCAGTACTAACAGGACATAGTTTATATTCATAAGCCGTACAGCGTGGATTTCAAACGTTAAATTTCAAATATATATATGATTTGAGCGTAGGTCATACACAGGCTCCGAAGCATAGGTACAACTTACTGAATAAAATGCAAAAAAATTTTTGATTTTCACTCTTATACGCCACTTGTAGTTTAGATTAAATGAAGTTTCTGCGGATATATGTAACAGCCAGAACAACTTAACATTTTATTACGTCGATGGATTCGGAATCATTTTCTGGATTAATTTTAGATAGTGTATCCATCTGACCGTCTCTACGATCTTATGTGTTCAATCTACGTATAATAATTTTTAAAATTTTTCGACGAAATTTGGTTCACTGACAAGCTTCCCTTCAACGAGGAATGATATGGAAAATGGATTGGGTCAGAATTTTTTTACGGCCTCCATATAGCATCCCATTTGAAAAATGCCTGTAGACGAAGAAGATTGGACTTGCGGCAAGCCGACTGTGCTTCGGCATATAAAATAAATCTGTATTGGATGGAACCCCATGGAACCCTCCTACAAGCGTTTAGTTTAATTTTTAATATTTCACGAAGAAAATTGGTCCCTAAGGATAAGATTACATAAAAAAATTAATTGCACTAAATTTGCATTACGTAGGTTTTGGTTTTTGGATTTCACTACATGTGAGGGTTCTTTTCCGTTTTTTCAGATAAAAGCGGTGGGTATAAATAATTCGACACAGCCGCATGTAATTTCCTTATTGCTTTTTATTTAATGGTGAAAGCACAGCAGAGTTAAATTTTTTTATAATCTGTAGCAGTGTTCTGACAAGTTCGTCCTCAGTTTTCGCTGCAATTAAAATATCGTCTAGGTATTGAATTACATTTTGTATATATCTAAAGCTTGCTTCATTCAAGATTTGAAATGTTTCACATATCCTCCCATACAAGAAAATTGGACTTTCATAAACCAAGAGTTTGTATAAAACATTTAGTAACATTTAAGACGAATTAAACATTTTTCCTTATAGTTATGGGTGCTAAAAAACAATGGAGAGAATTATGAGGATCGTACAATTATGTTGCTTATCTAATAGAAACCAGCAAAGTCAACAAAGTTAAGTTTCAAATTTTCTATCAAATTCTATAAATTTTCCATAAATTCTATAATCCCCATAACATGACGAGTGAACGGTAATAAATATCCTTAAATTTTTTTTGCTTGCACACACAGTTTGTTTATTTTCTTTTGTCTTGTACTTATTAAAATAATTTCAATTACAAAATGCATATCAATGTTTTTTCATAAGTATTAAGCCATAAGTCATATGAAAACAAATAAAAAGACTATCGTCGGCCAAGCTCGACCCTATGCAATTTTGCATAATACAATTCTTAACTTCTTTCGCGAAAAAACACGAAAAATTATGAATATGTTATGATGTTGTCCAACAAATAGGCCTACGTGATCTAAATTGGGTACAAAGAAGAATCCCTATAAGCGAAGGGTTTCAAAAAGTAGGCCTTCGTAATCAAAATCTAGTACAGTTAATATTTATGTCAAATTTCTGTTAGGAAATCATTTATGTGGCGAAAGGATCGCCCCTGCCTTTAGCCCTCCACTTTTAGGATTTTAATAAATCCCACCACATTCTTACGTTCGGAGCATCATACTGCGTTTAACATTACGAAATGTTCACCTCACATTCGCATAGAATGTGATAGAACGTTTCCAATGATCTTTTAAAGAATCCGCGAGAATCGATATCCGAGATACTCATGTTTTTCAGGTGATACCTGAGGGAGTTATAATCCGTTTAGATGCCTGCGTTCCAGTAGCTAGGCCGAGAGATTAGTTGAGTCTTTCTACTTGCAGCTGTCCTACACTATATTTCTAGTGGTTAGCTGACTTTTACTTTGCCAATTGCGATACCAGCCTGTTAATGTGGCTCCTTGCCACGCCGCAAAAAGGTTTCGGACCTGTCATAGTTCCTCGGGCTGCCTGTTGGCTAAACGGTGGATTTTTTCGGTACCATCAACAACCGCATGTTCGCACACTCGAGCATTTGAATATTAAGTTTGTGTTGTAGTTTGAGTATTAAGTACGATTTTTTTTTATGTGCAACTTTTTTAAAGAGAACTTCACCTTAAAACCGCACGTCAAAAAATGTGAGATAAAAATAATGATAAATAATTCTGCGACAAAAATGCTCGTGTGGCATTTGTAATTTTTTAAAAATCACTCTTTTGAAATTTACATGAGCTGAAATACTTTTCTCCATTTGAGTGTTACTAAATACGTGCAATTTTTATTTTTATAATATCTTCTAATGGATCCATGCAGAATCACCAAATATGGCGGGAAATGTATAGCTAGGGATAAGCAATGCTTCGAATAAAATAGTCTTTACTGTTTTCTTACAATGAGTACGCATTTTCTATATAAAAAGTTCGGTTTCATATTTGCATGCCTGTTGACCACATGTCATAGTTTATTTTTGTACAAACCTATGAATTTTTTTGTTTATGTGTATTTAATTTTATAATATAGCCGAAAGATAATAAGCGAATGTTATGGAAAGGTAAGGAAAATAACAGAGTTTATTGTCCTCCAATGGGAGTATTATAATAATCACAGATGTGATGTTTAAGAAAATAAAGGTAAACTACATAAACTTGGAAAATTCAGTATGTAATGCTTCTTCAATGTTATTATCTCTTTGTTTCTTCTAGAGGAGATATTGCCAAGATATTTATAAAATTGCTCAGTTTGTCAAGACATTTCGATGAAAAAGCGTTGAATTAGATTTTTAGGAAATAGAAATTTCAGATCACTGCGAATAATTTTGTTGCTAATGAAGCATGAGATATTAATAGTAAGACGAAGAGTCTTTGCTCGCCCTTTATCCAAAAGATCTTTTTTTAAATATGCAGTGTGCAGTAATATCAAAACCACTGGATAATGATTTATCATCACTGAAAAAGATTTTACGTTAGCTTTTCTTTATTCTCGAAGGCACAATGAAGGCAATGAAAAATTATTGCAAGGGAAGCTGACTCGAGAAGTTACAGGAAAATTATAGAATGAATTCCATTAATAAGTAAATCGTGGAGCCATGAGAATATAGAAAATGAAAATGTGTAGTAAATGGATACAATTGAAAAGGCCTCGAAGAAGAAGAAGAGCTATACCGAACAGCAAAACCTTATTGTCCCAATTCCGTCGTATTGGAAGCCAGGACGTAATTAATCTTACTGCAAATATTAATATAAATCCTCAAGTATTATTACTTTTAAACCTAAGTAAATCGACTCGTAAACAGACATAAACAGGAATATGATCTATTATTGCATCAGACGGAAATAAAAATTTCACTTAAAACTTACGAAAAGCATCCAGGATGACATTGCTTGATAGAGAAACAACTTCTATTATTTATTTTGCTTATGTATATATAAAAATTTTTGAATTTAAATAATTTTAATTAAGTTTATCGGGAATTTTTTGACTCTTTCGACTTAGATTAAATCATAGGTAAAAATTTAATTTATTTTTAAAAATTTAGAAGAATTTAAAGTTAATTTTCTTTTTTCTTAACTTTTGTACACTAAATCAGTATCAGTATAAGGTACGCAGGTTAACATATGGAAAGTTTTAAAATAAAATCGACTTTTACTAAACCGATCGCTTCCGATTACCACTTTAAGAACTTAGCCATTTAAGGTTTCTCATAAAAATTAAGCCTTTACAGTACAATTATTATGACAAAAACGTCTAATATTTAATACTCTGTAAATACACTTTAATACTCAATAAACAGAATCTTTAACAGCAAAAGTAATTTTGCTAGATTGGAAGGTCTGTTCTCGTTTAGGGTATAACTATCTAAAAATGCTCTCAACTTGTATAAAAAATGTTGCCTCAAATATAGACGATATACAGTCAAATACCAAATTAATAGATTTTTCCTCTATCTTACATCAAATCTCCCTTGGTTGGCTAGTTTATACAGCACCAAAGAGAGCCGGATGAATTGATAACAAATTTATCGTTATTATTAATAGCGCCGCAGGATATCTTCAAAAAAACATTTTTTCGAAGATATGCTGGGTCGGAATCGTAAGAAATTTGTAATCAAATAAACATATAAAGCTTTCTAATAATGTTGCACAGCGAAGGAAGTAAGATTTTATTTAAATAATTATTTAAAAAAATCGTCGATGTTAGTGACAAATTTATATTTATTCTATTTATATTCTAATAGAAAATGTATTGAACTTACAGTTAAAATTTGAAGTCGATCAGTCGAGGATGGGGATACGATAATGGTACGGCCATCTCGAACTGAATCGTTTCGATAAAAACGCGAGTTAAGCTTTATAGCTTCAACTGGTATCAGGTAATGAATAACTTAATTCTGTGAATTGAATTCTGAACCTTATGACGAATTTGACCCGCCATGAATTAAAATGAAAGAAAGATATAAAAGTATTTAATTTATTTAAACATTTTTACTATTATTTTGTAATATATTTCAAATGCTATTAAGCTAATGAATTCAAACTCCAAAAAGTAATAATAAATAATTATAAAATATTTGAATTATAAATGCGTTTGGCTTGGAAATCTTTTTAGTAAGAAAAAAAAAGAAAACGAATAAACAAAAGGAAAAAGTAAAATCTATGACACACTTATTTCCGTACAATGAAACATCAATTAAAATTTCGTGAAAAATTTTGTTCCTTTTTATCTGATATGACGTTTAACCAAACAAAAGAGAAAACTGTTCATGAAGTTGTTAGGTTTTATTTTGGTTCTTCAATAACTAAAATTGTCCCATATCATCAATGGACCGCTTTATATACCGTATTACTTTCAATAATTGAGGTGAATACCGCACAAACGCTGCGATTACTTGCATTTTTTCAAAGTATGAGTATGTGAATAGGGTTTTAAATTATGTGCAGATGAACATAATAACAACAAGCAGAAAAATTATATTCGGCTGTGACCGAATATTTATACATATATATCTTCAATTTAAAGAAAATGCGCCGAGTTAAACATCTTTACTGCATAAAATTGGGTAGGCGTGGTAGATTTACGAAATATTGTTAGAGTTGCACATGCTGTAGCTTATGAGCATATCGGCAAAAACCCAATTTTTTTTGCCTTTCAAAACAGAGGCGTTCTCGCTTTAGTTGTGCTTTAGGAGTGCTCATTGACCATTTTGGTCTATTTGCAATACAAACTTAGATGTGAAAAGCAAGATCATTTGATTGAGGAACGTGAAAAATACAAACAGTGTGCCTTAAAAACCTAACATATAGGACGTGGAAAACCCTCGCTTGAAAATGAATGGAATGGCGAGAATTGAAATCAAAAAAACATTTCATTCTTGTTGCACGTTAACAAAAATTAATAGCAGGAAAGAAGTTGCATGAGATTAGCATCGAATTTTTCTTAACCCCTCATCAGCTTTTATACGATAACTTTTGCAACATGGAGCGAAGTTCCATTCAAGCCATACTTTGATCGCTTATCGCTTCGTGTATATTTCATATCATCGAATTAGAAATGATAAGAATTATTTGTTCACATATTCCATGTTATTTATTTGTAATTTTTTCTATTTAGAACGGAACCTGATTATCAAGTTTAATGAACAAATTTTGTTTGACCTTTATACGAAAAGTTTCACAATTTTAAAGTCACAATTTAGGAGAATTGGAAAAATTCTAAGCTGTCCGGTGTGTGCGAAAAGTTTGTTATATTGATTTTAATGATATTCAAATACACAATTTTGAATACAAATATTAACAACATATAAGTATTTAATATTTAGTCAGGACCAAAGCGCTACGGTTGTAATCTAAAAAACCTATGATTTTAAAATGCCCTTCACAACAAAACTTATTTATCTTGGACCTCGTAAGCTTGTAGCTTAAGATATAAGACTAATTTAATTCACTGCCACAAAGGCCTTCGGAATCAACATCTTCGGAAGCGGGTTGCTTCTTCCATCTGCAATAAATCTATTCTTTCAATGAGTGCCTTAATATAGTCCGGATTTCATCTCTCAATGATTTTCTTCGTTTTATCCCTTATGACCACATTAGAGTATTTCGAAATGATTAGTTACCTTTAGCTAACACAACTCACTTACTTAACATAACTATATGCATTTCTTTATTTTCTTCCCTTTATCATTTTAATTCGCCAAAAACGTAAAACAAGTGCGCCAAGTAGTGTTGGAAGATCTAAAAGTACAGGTGCGCTAGTTAGATGGCACGTTAATGATATCATAGTACAGTGGAGTTACTATTTTGCATGAACAAATGTTCAAGAAAAAGCTCTGCTTGAAATTGCTAATGCGTTCAACCAACGTATTTCCGGTTTTAATGTCCAGTGACCATTACTTATTCGCGAATTTTACGAAATGTTTGCAAAGAAGATATATGGCACCACATGCAAACTTGCGATCAGATTGTGATTAAATTTTAACTCATTTTCCTTGAACTACTATCTAAAAAATAATACGAATTGATTTATAGTGGCAACATCTATATATAATGGTATGAATTTATTGATACATGCACAGCGCGAAATTTTGCGGCTAGCCTGTTGGATGCCGTTCTGAAAGTATTATCTAAATTCAAAAACATGCAAATACGTTATAAGCAATGGTATTGACTTAGAACTTGATGCAAATATTTATCAGAATCATCTAATACCTCAGTGTGGAAACGGGGATAAGTCAACAACCTCTCCTGCAATAGTTAGTTAGTTAAAATTCACAGTAGACGCAAATCTAAAATCTTCTTAAATAATTCGCAAAGCTTTCTCTGACGGAATACACGTTCGTCTTTAGGTGAATAAAACTTGCTTACTTCATATATACCGTAACATATTTACATAAATTACTTTAACAGAATTTCGTCCAGCTTATGAAAATGTTAGGATTTTCAAATTATCGTTGTTTTTTTTTAAAAAAAAGAGAAAAAGTAAATACTATACTGTGCTAAATAAAAGCCTGACTTGTCCACCTTGCATTGCGCAATGAGGAAGTTATCCAAGTAAAGTGTACGCAACATAGTTTTTTGCAACTTCGAATAACTCTTCTATTGAAAAAAATGCCATTAGCGTGCATCATTTCATTCTCGTACGCGTTGCGATACAAAAGGCGTGAACTGTCTTGGTGAAAGCAAGGCGAATCATTAACAACTACGGTAAAGCTGAATGTCCATTTCGGGAAGTCAATTGAGAGTAGTGTACTACAAGTTATTCCAACAAACAAAATCATCGGAAAGCAAGCTAGGAACAACAACAGATGCAAGCGAACAGCTACAATACGCCACAAGTCATTATATTGTGATTTTTCGACATAATGGAATGTGCCCTCATATAACCCCAGTTTTAAGCAAGAAGTTACTGTTTGTCCGGTCAGAGTTTCGGTTTTTATGGCCGTATCCAACAACTAGATCCTCTCATGGATAGTCTCAATTGCTTTGCTTCTGTTTTTAAAACGCAAAAGTATATGCCAGAGGCTCTATAAAGCCTACATGCTTTTGAATTTTGTATGATTCGCAGCCAACTTAATGGCATCTAATCTGCCCATCTTGGCTTGTTGCTAAGTGGTGCTACGTATAAAGGACGCGAATTAATTAATATTTATATATTCTTCTGTTCTGTTTTTTCCGTTCTCAGTTTTCTTTTTTAAATATATGTTCCTTGATTTATGCATAAAAGTTGTTAATTCGCGTTGAAATATCAGGCAAAGCATAAAGTTACAAGTTGTCAGAACTCCTATTGTTGAAATACTCACTAAGCAAATTATTGTTAACCAAAGTGGCTCTGTTTTCGTTCAATAATTGCTTTAGAAAATTGCAATAATCTGCTTAATGTTTAATAAAGAGAAAGGATTTGATTTTTTTTTGTACAAAGAAACTAAACGCTATTAGCAATCATAATGTCTTTGGTAATTAGGTTCGGATTATGGAGCGTTGCACTGGTTTTTTTTTTTAATATGAATGGAAGAAAGCTTTTGTAAAATCAGCGCATATATGCGTTCTGAGTACTTAGATTGTATTTATTACGGTTTTTGTTGGTGGAATAATTACAAATGCTGTAAGTACGTTTGCATATACCTATTCATATAGACATTTGTGCGCAAAACTTATCACACGAACTCATGAAATTTCAACAAAGCATGCAAAACAAACTATATATAATCGGTTTACATATCTGTTGCAACTAGAATAGTGGCTTAAGAATCGTATAACATGAAGTATCCTTGCAATGACAGTGTCAGTGTAGCACCGTGTTTGTCCAAGTGTCATTTAACAGTATGTTTTACAGAAAGAATGATTTCCATGTTCAGAAGTTATCTTGAAGGTCGTTGAAGGGTTCTGTTTAACTGGGGTTTGTCGCGTGAAATATATGTTTGAAGACGATACCCTCATTTTTGTGACCAGGAGATTGTTTACCACAGATATTACACAGACAGAGGGACTGACTGATTCAAAAAAAACTTCTGAATTGATCGGCATAATAAAAGGCGATTCGTACCTGAGGTATGTTGCGTACTTAATATGCTCCTTTACACAAATAGGGTAGAGAATAAAAATGTTGGTCGCTTTTTAGCAAATCTTTTTTCATTTTTTGATGATATAAAGATTATAATGTCATTTGTAAAATACTATTTTTTATATCGAAATTTCGAACATCCATTCATCACTTTTTTATGACAAAAATTATGTAGATAACACATTCGAAAAAAAAATTATCTTACATCACATGTTACCAATATTTCAAAAATAAATTCTTATTTGAACATATATGGACATCCGCTATTTAATTTTATTTTAACCCTTATCTTCGCTGTTACTTCTGGACCTATTTTCGCTTTTTCGTCGGAGAAAGAAGATCAGCAATTTTTTTTAAGTGCCAGAGGGAATATTTGCAACTAAAAAAAGTATATAACATTGGGGAACTTTGGCAGATTTATTCTATTTTTGTAGAACACAATGGAAATTTTTATTGCGTTGTCTATGAGTGGTAAGCAAATCGGCCACAAAACACTTTATGTAATAGGCGTGACTGATGTAGCTCGTTTTCAATAGTAATTTCACCTTCGATGGTTTTCCTCAAAAAATTTCTGCGTTTACTGTTTGCCAAAACACCCCCAAAACGTAACATTACCACCATCGTGCTTGATGGTAGCTGCTGTACCAGCATACAAACAAACGTGTGTTGGTTCCGAAAATATCAAACTTCGATTCGTCCCTCCAAGGGTCATTTCCCATTGGTCTATTGTTCACTTTCTACACACCTTTGCCCATTCTATTCTATTTTTCTTATGCCGAATTGTTAGTTTTGATTTTTTAGCGGCAACACATCCTCTTAGTCTCGCAGAAAGTAGACCATTTTGAGCAGTTGATATTGAATAGGCTGTTTCTCGCCTATCATACGGAGCTGTAGTAGTTTGTAGTGTATTTAAGCGTCGACTCCATATACAGAAAAAACTGACGAAGTTATCTTGTTGTTTTGCTGTGTGCTTGGGCCTATCAGATATTTTTTATACCCTCCACCGAATGTGAAGGGTATATTTCATTTTGTTATTTGGTTTGTAACTACCAAAAGGAAATTTCGAGGATTCCACAAAGTATATATTCTTGATCAGCATTAAATTTAGAATCGATTTAAGCATGTCTGTCTGTCTGTCTGTGTAATGTCTGTGGTAAACATTACTCTGGTCGCAAAAATAAAGGCATCGTCTTCAAATTTGGCAGAACCATTTAAAGTTCTTGCACGCAGGTTCGTATTGAAAATGGGCCAAATCGCTCCAAGGATGCGCCCACAGTACGACGTAGACTAAGTATACATCTGCTTTTGGAAGCAAAAAAAATTGGATTTTTGCTCATTACTTGTAAACCATAGCAGATAGAATTAGAAAAATTTCTAAAAATGTTGCGCTAGCTATCCCGTATTCTCTGTGCAAAAATGCAAAGGATCACTCCCGCCCAATAGAATATTGAAATTTAATTCTTTTTGTGAAAATTGTTGTTTGTGAAGGGGAATCGTTCAAAGGCACAGCTTTTATTATAATATAAAATATTTCCCAAAGCAAACGAAGCTTTTGTATTTATTTTCTTACTCTTTTAATGGAATCTAAAACGTTCAAACTTTTAGTAAACGAAATCGTTAAACTGTAGTTGTTTGGAAAATTAATTTAATATCTGTTGGTCTTTACCATTTAAAGCAAACAATAATTTTGTTAAAATGTGCTTTAAATTTCTTTGATTTTTAAATGCGTTTCTTTCTGCCGTTTTTAGTACTCATTTACAATCGTCCAGGGATAAGTTGCAAGCAAAGTTTGCATTCTCACCTTTACTAGGTTATAGATGTTTACATTTTCCTTATATTTTTCTTTTCGCCTTTTTACCCTCTTTTTCTGTTTGCTTGCCGTTCTGCTTTTTTCTTTTCAAACAATTGCCCTTACGTTGAGTGTAGGATAAGTGCTTTCTTTGGGGTAAAAAAAATATTGTTGCAACATTTTCTTATATTTGTTTTCTTATCGACCTTTATATATATTTAGATATTAATTCAAGACGCGTTTTAGTTTATCAACACAAGACCAAAAGATTAAATACAATGAAAAAGAAAGAAAAATTTATGGGTTAAATAACTGCTTTTGCATCTTGATCAAAATTTCCATATTGATTTGTGTGGCAGCATTGATAATAGAAGAATATTTTAATGTAATTTCTAAATTTTTGCAAAGACATCTATTTTAAACGAAATCAATTTGGACGACATTAGTTGTTGAAAGTGAAAAGCATGCCTTCACACACGAACATAGAAGTAAGACTAATTTTAGTATTTTATCATGAAAATAAACGACTGTTTTGATATCTCATTCCTTCCTGATTTGATTCGATATACGGACTAACATGATTAAATCTATTCCAATCTATTAAATCTATTCCAATCTATTCATCTATTCATCAAGAATTTTTGTATATGCATTCAAAGCAGTGTACGAAGTCTGCCTTCCTACTAATATTTAATAAACGTAATGATTTAATGTATAGCCTGTACCTGGTATGATATGAAAATAGGAATACGTTTGTTGTATACATTTTAAGTTATTTCAAAATGCTCATTTTTTTAAAGTTCCATATTTCTCTTCGCATAAGAAATCTATTTCTTGTGAATCTATTTTTTATTATATAAAACGTTTTTTTTTAGTTTCAAGAAAAGTTTTCCTTGAAATTTTCGCTTTGCCAAGAAAACTTTTTATTAGCACTTAAGAGAAAAACATAATAAAAACAAATAAATTCGAGTAAATTTTTACAGAAAAATTCGCGTAAAATATATGATTATTTAATGAACAAACAACTTTAATTTGCAACATAAGTAGTTAAAGAAGAGCATTTGGGGAGGATTTCTTATTTTCTGTTTTTTATTGTTTTGTAAGAACTTCATTGTTAAAAAAATAACATTCGGGAAATATGAATATCAAAACTTTCAATTATCTTTATATATACCTTAGGCTGCCTGTGTACTGGTTTCTTAAATCAGTCGCTAGCAGTTATATAATATGTAGACATAAATATAAATAAAACTATAAATATGAATATTTTTTTTTATTAGTGCATTAATTTACAATCTATCTAAAGGACAATAAGTAAATTTCATGGACAGGCGATAAATATAACAGAGGTTATTATTCCCCAAAGGGAACAATATAATATATAGATATATTCTGTGAATAAATTGAAATGAGCGTTATATAAAATTAAGAAGATACATCAAATTATTAATGAACAAGTGTAAATTAACTACTAACTGGGAGATGCAATATATGGCGTGGTTTTAATCTTCTTATCTCATTGAATTCATCCAAAAGACATATTGCCAAAATATTTGTATGGTTACTCAATCTGTGAAGATATTTAGAAGAAAAGTGGTGAATGTGACTTTTAGTAAAGGGAATGTCTAGGGCGTCACCAATCGTGTTGTTACGGACGAACCATGGAGCATTAGCAATAAGTCGAAGTGTCTTAGATTGATATTTTTGGAGTATTTCAAAATTTGAGTTACTTGCTGTTCCCCATAATTGGACGCCTTAGGTCCAAACAGGTTTAAAAATACTCCTGTATAACATACTGTTACAATTTTTTCTTTAAAGCACTGTTCGTATCGCTAGATCGCGAAATTGTTAGATTTTGGTATTTACAAATTTCTTTATTTATTAAGAAATATTTACAATCTTAATTATTTTTACAAATTATTATATTACTATTTCTTTCAACATTTAGTTATTTCTCCAATCTTATTCCCGACTCTCCTGTTTTAAGCAAAATTCTCTGCTTATAAACCATGCGAATATCACAAACTCTGCATACCTTTCTGCTACACCTTACGCAATTATTGACTGGGAGAGATTGAGAAATAGTAAGGGACAGGAACACTTGATTAGCGTGAACGTAATAGGCGGGAATTTTCCAATGTTCATCTTTATATTTCATTTGTTTAGCCAAAGTGAAATGTTTTTGAGATGAATTTGCAGCTTATAAGAAACATTTCCAGGATCACGAGATGAAAACAATATTGGTGTATCATCAGCATAAGTGGCAGTTAAAATATTGTCAACGATCGGAAAATCTGAAGTGAAGATTGTGTAGAGAACACTTTCTCGGGGAATATCAGCTTCAATTCTATACATATTGGAACTTTCATTTTCAACTTTGACATAAAAAAGTCTGTTTTGTAAGTATGATTTAAGCAGCAAATACATCGGTGCCGGACAAGTTTTTTAAGTTTAAAAAGTAGACCATCATGCCAGATTTTGTCGGAGGCCTTCTCTACAGCTAGGAGTAGACCGCAATAATTTTTACTTTCAACGGCTTCTCTAATATATATAACAACACAATGGCGTTGCTCAATGGTTCCTTGTTTTTTCCTGAAACCGAATATTTTCTGGTTTATTTGGTTTGACCACCATAGTTATTTCCGCACATTTCCATCGAGATGGAAAGTGATTCAGTCTTAACATATTGTTAAAAATCAACGAAAAGAAGGTATGAGCTTTAAGTGGTAACGATTTAATAATTATTCCATTTATGCCATCATAACCAGGAGAGTATTTAATATTTAATTTATTCACTTCTTCTTTCACTTCATGAACCGAAATACGGTTCGTAGGCCAATAAATAGAACACGGGCTGTCTAAAAACTTCACTATTTCTTCAGTGCTAGAAGTGCCACAGCGATTATTCGGCTGAAAAGTTTCTTTGAGATAATCAGCAACGTTTTCAGCTTTCTGCTTTTCATATCTACACCAATTTCCAGACCTATCTCTTAAAGGAACAATTCGCCTTTTCGGTTTAAGCTATTTGGTAGCTTTCCATAGATAATGTTCATCAAACATTCCTGAGTTAATGTTGATTAAGAAATTGTTAATTTGCTCATTTTTTAACTCAGCTAGACGTAAACGCAAGATCTTTGTAGCTCTGTTTAAATTGCTTTTATCGAGAGAAATTATACTGTTTTGCCATTGTTTCCTTAATCTCCTTTTGTCCCTGATCATTTGGCTTACTTCAAGGCTAAGGTAATTATTGTCATACCTAGCTTCGAATGTATTTTTATACAAAACCAGCTTGAACAAGGTTAGTAAAATGTTCTATTGCAACTTCAATTTCAGAAGAGTTTTGGAAACTTAGGTTAAGGTTTAAATTCGCGACGAGCCAATCCTTAAAAGCCCCAGTATCAATTCTACGATTGATGATATCGTGCTTAATTGAAAGGTTGTGAAGCGTCATTTTGAAGTTGACAATCAATCGAGAGCGATCAAAGCCAAGGTCATCATTGGCATAAATATGGAGTAGATTAATAGGAATGCCACGAAATCCGCGAAATCTGTTAAGTCCGGAATTTTTCTCAAATCAGAAGACAGAGTAGGATAGTTGTTATTGCGGATGGATTTGTAGAGCTCCGTTCCTTTCGGGTTATCTAGTCTAGATCCACACCAAGGATGTTTTTGTTGAAATCACCTCCAACAATAAATTTCGCACCCAAATGCTTGAAGAAATCATCGTAATCGTTATGTTTTAAAGAAAACCAGGGAGGAAAGTAAACTGCGCAGTTTGAAATATGAGAACCGTCGCAATTCACTTTAATGCAAGAAACTTGTAAGTATGATTTTCTGAAGACATTAGAAGTTTTGTAGCCAATAGTAGGTTTCACTAGAATTGCACAGCTAGCATGGGATCTATCATCAGGGTGATTGGCAGTAATTAGGTTATAACCATTGATTTTGAAATAGAAACGATTTGTGAAATGAGTCTCTGATGTGAGAAGGATGTAAACAAAATTTAAATGAAGCAAAACTTCGACTTCGCGGATATGATTAGAAAGTCCATTAGCATTCCATATACCGATTCGTAGACTTATTTGCATAATTTAGAGTTTAACATCATCATATTGATAAGAATTTTTATCAACTCAACCTGCTTATTGATTAACTCTTCAATTTCTGAAAACGGAAAAAATATGAAAAAGGGTTAGGATTTTTCAAAATATCCGCGTATTTTTAGCTGCTAAGGTTATTGTTACTATAATCAGGCACAACAGCATTAGGTGGAATTTCGTTTTGGTTATTAAGTGGAGAGTATTCTTCCTAATTGTAGGCATAGTTATTAGGTAACTGGGCTTGAGTTGACCTGCGCGGCAAAGAATTGGCAAGTTTCTTTTTAAGGAGTTGCTGATACACCGAACATCCTTTATAAATGGGCGAGTGATTCTGTAAGAAATTCACGCATTTTGAAGCGTTGTCGTCTTTTTTAGAACAAGTCTTAGTTAGTTGATCCAAACCACATTTGACGCATTTAACTTGCTTAGTGCAATAAGTTCGTGTATACCCAGAACCTTGACATCGATGATATTGAGGAATGTCTGTAGATTTTAAAGGAGTCTCGACTTTAACGACAGCATGGTTGAAGTATTCTCCTGAATTATTCATTATGCTTTTTTGCATATATAAAGCTCACTACGTATTAATAAGAACAGTTACTACATCAGCGCTGATTGGGCAACACTGAAAGGGCCAGTGCAATAAAACGTTTGGGCAACTTTCTTCTTTTGCTATATTTTCAATGTCAGAAAAAGGAAGAAAAAATTTTAATCTGGCAAAATAAAACCAAACTACAATATCTTCGTGGATTCACGACACGCACTCCACACACTGTAATCCGCGCTATACTAACACAATTAGTCAGAACTATTATCATTTTTTCTGTTTTTTTTTATATTTATTTTACAATTCATTGTAATTTTCAATTCACTCGTTTGTATTCAAACACGACTATAAATATAAATATAAACATAAAGATAAATATAAATATAAATATAAATATAGGTATGAATATAAATGTAAATATAAACATAAATACAAACAAGAATATAAATATAAACAATAATATAAATATTACCATAAATATAAATGCATATAGAAATATAAATATAAATAGTAACATAAACATACATATAAATGGAGAAACTCAAAAACACGCTCAGCATGTTTGATCAGTTTTCATTTTATTGATATATAAAGGCAGCCTATATAAGCTTTATATTAAGTACAATACAATTATATGGTGACTTAATTAAAAGGTGTTTTTAAATTGCTTTTTATTGATCGATAGTTGATTTATATCATTTTTTTTAACCGATACTTGAAAAGTGGACTTCGCTGCCAAAAGTAATCTGTAATATGTTTTAGATGTCAGGCACTGCAGTTACCACGGACGTAGTGACTGAACGACTCGATTCCGTAATGCTATGTGCCTAAGTTATCAAAATGGTGTGTAATCGATAAATACTTAAAATTGCAGCAACCGAATCCCCATACCTTATCGAATTTTTACATTTGATGTCGCCTTCGGCAAGTAAAATTTTTATAAATCATTCACGAATTTTGTTATTTAGCGATAAAAGGTATAAAAAGGTAATAAGAAAATGAGTCTCAGCTATCACGAAATGAGAAAATACCTTTCCACCTCGTACCGAAGCATTCGCCTTGTTACGAACATTTATCATTTTCATTTGTCATTCTGTTATTTTCCTTTTATTTATTACTATCTGTTTTCTTATTTTTATATTTCTCATTAATAATGATAAAATATATTTATCTATTATTATTGCTGAAAACCCATTCTTCATATCTAACTGTTCCTCTTTTGATTATCACTGTTATTTGAAACATAGTTCATGTTAAATCATCTGCATTGGAGGTTTAACAGTTAAGATAGTTAATTTTCATGTTTTTGTATACAAAAGCGATAGCAAAAGCAAACATCTGTGTAACTGTATAAAGCTCACGCCAAAGTGTGTATGGTGTGTATGTGTGCATTGGCAGATGCCACACCATGCATAATGCAAATGATCACGCCATAATTCTACATTTGTGTTAGTGTATTCATGCAAATGCAATGTACGTATATTGTATTGACTTTGTAAAGCAGCGCAGCCACAAAAGGGCATAAAAACCCAGCGAAAACTAGTATTCATTGCTTTTTGTAAACAGCAGCCATTGTGGTGAGTCGTTAGCCATCGATTGTATTCATGGGAAAACTCCGAGTGGAGAAGACTGGAAGTCCTTCACTCGTAGGAGAGGTTTTTGAATGCTCACTTGAGAGATCAGCATGGAGAAGACTACTAGCCCTCCATACTGAGACTCTCCTGGGAGCAGTCTTGCACCTCCTCCATATGTCTCCTCATTAGTTTTAAAGACTCACCCATCGCTGCTGTTATAAATAATTCCTGTGTTCTTCTACAGAAACCCGCGTCAGTCAGATTTCTTCTTACAAGCAACAGTCAGTGTAAAACCCGCGTCATTGTGAAACCCGCGTCAGTTATATTACCGAATAATCATTACTAAATTACAACCGCGATGTGACCAGCCCACTGTGCTGGTTTTTTCTTTCCCGAGTTTTTCCTTTTCCGGTTATTTTTCTTAGTTCGCTAGATTTTTCTTCATCATCCCTTTTCCTATGTCCTGCTGTGCTAAACTGCTTAGGATAAGGCGTAAATGATAAAAATGAAGAATAAACAACATCTCAGATCAAATTGACAGTCCCGCATTATCATTATTATAATATAAGTTTTCTTGGGACGGATTATACTGGAAATACCCCAGCTATAGACAACCGTTACAACCTCTATACATTGTTGGCACTGCCAAGAATAATTATCTATTATTACAAAAATAAGTAGAACCATTACAAAAGCACGCGTGAAAATTGTTCAGACAGCTGTTGAAGATAAAACCAGTTTTTGTGTTTTCTTAAAAATGAAAAAATTCACGTGAAGGAATTCCAGCATTTACACAGAAAAGATTTATGAAGATAAATAACGGTGGTCCTTTGCTGCAATACAGTCATGAGCAGCTGAATTCAAATGCATCATTCAAAAAAAAGCTTGAACGAGTAAACTAGCTTATTACTAAAGTAAACGTTTACAAAGCACATGCTGTGAAGAAATTTGAATTCACTGAAGACTATTTAGGAGAGGCAACGTATATACGATAAAATAGATAGGATCTTAAGCAGCGAGGAAACTGTTGACATTTGCTTGTGTGCTTTATTTGTTAATTTCTATAGAAATTGGGATTTAGGATTTTTCGATTGATTGTTTATTTTTAACTACGGGTTACAATCCAAATTTTCGGCACCGTTCTATGTGGTGAAAATGGTTTCTAAAATTGCACCGTCAGACTTTTTTTTGCAATCCAGAATGAATTATTTTAATGCTTGCATTTGCTAACGCAATAAGAAGAAAATATTAGTGTAGCTTTTCAAGCCTTTCGGGACTTATCGTAAGAACTTCGCAAGAAGAGAGTGGGCTTATAAATCAAGCAAATTATTTTTCACCGAGTTGAGACAACAAGGACATTTTGGCGATTACTGAAGTGATGGAATAAAAACACTTAATGCTGTTATATTCATTCTATTCCTTAGATCTAATTTCGTCTGATTTCCATTCGTTTCTAAATCTGGAAGTAGTGTTTCAATATATGATGTAAGAATAGAGACCAAAGGGGACAATTTTAAACACATTTCGCTGCAAAAGTGAAGTTAAGGGTCATCCAATGAAATTTTCACATTAATAAGCTAGAAATCTATTTACCAGTCTGTCTGATACAATGAAAATGTTCAACATTCATTCATTTACTTCAATATGTTATCAAAAAATATATATTTATAATTTTCTCGTCTAAAAAATTTCATTACAAACATGGTCACATTAAAAAAAAAAAAAAAAAAAAAAACAAGTTCATTATCGTAGAATCTCCCTCCGTTATATAATATTTGAAAAGCACTTTACGGTATATTAAGCGCTAATTTTATTAACTCTAATTGAACTATATCTTCCTCTTCTTCATCTCTACTCTACTGAACTCAAGAAGTGTATGTTATGTGAAGGAAAGCGCAGGAACAAAAACAGTTCAAATTATTCGCTTCTTAATGTTAATAAATGAACTCTATTTTTCCGTACGCATTATGCAATGACTTAGAAAAAATTTTACAAGACCGCGCTTTTCTATTAGCTGAAAGAAGCTACAAAAAATAAGCTAAATCAAGATTTTCCCAAAGATAATCGGTAAAATTGATAGTATTTCTAATGTAAAATGAAAGTAGATATATGTCGAGGTCTAAAACGAATCATATATGGTACAGATATGGTGGGCGCAGCACATGTGTGGGTTTATATATGGTATATGTATAGGGCGCAAAAAAAATGCAAGCAATGATGTCAGTCTAAGAGAAATATGTTTTGCTAAAATCGAATAATTCTCATCATTCTTTTAGAATTAAAAGCAATATGCTACAGTCTTTTAGTTAATGAAATTGGACATTAAAAAAATTGAAAGAATTTTTCTAAGGTATTAGCAAAAAGAAAAACGTTTGCGATATTTAAAACTTAAATCTGTTGAAAAGTTAAAGCTCCTTGCAGAAGTTTTTATTTTGCATGGACGGATGGATTTGAAGTTTTACAAGATTAGTGCTTTTTAATAAAAGTGTTCTTAGTTTAACGAAATAAAATGACTTTAGTGGCTTAGTCAGGTCTGACAACTGATTTTGAAGGTTTGAACATCAGATATTTATTATGCATAGAATTTCACAGATCTCTTATTTAGAAAATTTTTAAATAGTAACTTTTTGACCCACTTGGATAATCGTCTAAGTAGAAGAATACAACCGCTAATGCCTTTTGCTGAAGATTCCACTGAACGCACTAGATAATATTTGTTATAAGCAGTACTTAGTCAATAAAGAACTGTTATCTGTTAAATCGTTCCTCTGAGTCTCCAAACTAATATTGCGAAAAGATCGAGGAAATCAGACTACAATTTGATCAACGAGCTTTGGAATTTTTCTTTCCTCAAAAGCTCAAATCACCTTTTCTTTGCCTTCTTTTACCGAGGAAAGATATTTTGGGTTTCCTCTCTTGAAAAGACCAAAGAGACGACTGGCCGTTGCCGTAAGATGATTTCTTTGTCATCTATTTAGGTTAGATTCTACTATCTACTTCGTGTGCAAAATTTTGTTTTATGCCTACCACTGAACAATGGGAGTATATTAACTTCGTCAAAACGTTTGCTAAACCCAAAAGGATGTCTCAGAGACTTTTTGAAGTTTATATGTTTTTGATCAGTATGAAATTCTAAATCGATCTAAACATGTTTCGGTCGTCCGTTCGTTTGTTTGTTTGTATAATAGTTAGGATATCCGTGATGGCAGCTTTGAATTTGCTAAAAACGCGAGAGAAATTGTTGCGCCTACGTTGATATTGACGATGGCGAAAGTCTATTCGAGGACACGTCCACTGTGCAATGTTTTAAAAAACGGAAGAATATTTGTTTCTTTTGCTCGTTAAAAACTACAACAAATGAAATGTATCTTCCATAGATGAGCCTACAGTATCTGTAGAAAAACAGAACAATAGTTGCGGCCGAACCCGATTACGTAAATACAACAAGCAACACACATGTTTCATATGTGAGGTATTATTATCTACTTGACATTAAGATGTAATTTGATTGCCTACTAAATCTATTTTTTGTTAATATTCGCAATCTAATAGGTATGACTATTATTGTATCGAAGTATTGTAACTGCAATTGCCCGCAAAAATGATAGCAAGCATATACGAAAGTTATGCATAATTTGTAAATAAATTTCCTGTTCAGTTCTCTCTGGTTTCATTATTACGAATTTTTGTATAATTTTTGGTTTGTAAACTTTTTCCCTCGCTCCTTATACCTCAAAAACGAAAAAAGTTCATACTTAAAGCACGTGAAAAATGTTATACGATGTGATCCAATCATGCCACAGGATGTGTTTATTATACGAACACGTACACAAGTAGCGCATGATACCTCCCAGTTTCAAACATTCTCATTATTATTGTGATTTCGTGTGTGATGGTTGAAGATTTTTTGCAGTATTTCATCTGCTGGTTACATCGATCTTTGAACAACAACAACAACAAAATAATAGTAATAATAATCGTAAATTCTAAGCTTTGTTTACAGAGTTTTCATTGCAAAAATATAAGGTATAGTTTTAACGGATTATAGTAACAGGAGAAGTGAAAATTTTTATTTCCGTTTACATTAATATTTTCGAATTATTCTGCCATGTATTAATATTGATGTCAATATAAAAAGTACAATTCACACTTTGAAAAAAAAAATCTGAACAGATTACTCAATGATCGCTCTCATGAGCATGCACAAAAGACTTTAAATGTTTGAATTAAAGCAATAGCCAAAGTTGTCTCTCTCTTTAAGTTGTGATTACAACTTCACAAAAAAGTAAGGCCAAAATTCAACCGGACGAGGTCCATCATTAAATATTATACGCTGACGCATATCGTCATCTATTTTCCCGAGATGATAACAAAATGTATACTTTGCTTTTTGGTAGAGGCATAGCTTTCAGGGGAGCCTTTTTACGGGGCCACGAGCTTAAACTGATGTAAATTTTAATTTTCTTATTAAAGATCTCGTTATTCTTCAATAGTTATACGGAAGGGGATTTAAAATTTTTAACGTCGATTTACTATTCGGAAGTACTACTATTCATTTTTGATAAGAAATTACGAAAATTGTATGTATTTTGCGACATAATCCATTTTAATACGTCAATGGACTAAATTCTGTGAAAAATTTTTACCTGTATGTTCAATACAAAAATATACGGACATGCATCAGGCAAATAGAAGGACAGAAAATGGCTTCGAATCGCTTGATTTAGAAAATACGCCTCTATTTGAAGCCCCATTGGGTATTACCTGTCTAAATGCAAGGTAGAAGACAAAGTTAAACAAGCACGGACAAGGCAAACCTGTCAATACCTTACACCAATTAGCTTAATACAACACTTTACTTATTTTCATCATTAAAATACTGAGAAGAGTAAATCGTTGCCATGTAAGCGTTTATCATTCACAGGAATCTCAAAAGACGTACTTCGTTTTCACCTGTTTTCGCTATAAACCACCGAAGATTAGATCTTGTTGCCATATAAATCCTTACTTGTCATAAGAATTTTCTTATGGGAACAGGCCCAAGAAACATCTCTCTGTAGTCCAAACCTTGTACAGTAGAATTACAACTTTTTTATATATATGTACTTAGAGCTCATCGGATGCAACTTGAGCCTTAAAATACTAAAAATTAGATTTTTTTGACATATGAAGGACTATTTTGAAGACTTATTTTCAGTTTATATGACAGGGAGTTCAAACAATGTCTGCACCCGATCCAGATTTTCAACATTGGTTTGGTATGGCAAAATACTATTTTTTGCCAATTTTTGACGAAAATCTTGAAAAACTCTAAAAATTTCTGCACATGACTATTTTTAAAGTTTCACGAATATTTCATTGAGAGTGTTCCAGTTCACTCCAAATAGCTTTCCCTCTTGACTCAATGTATATCAGTGCAACAAATTGCAACAAAATATTTGAAAAAGTAAAGTTTGAAGACAGTCGTGCATGAATTGATCGTAGACAGACAAATGGATTTTCTGAATGCATTTTTACAGTAAACCTGAACTATATATCTCGACTTTAAAAAGATCTTTGTATAACCAACAGTCCTATCACGTTCTCCAGCCTAGCTACCACTTCTCTAGTCCGTAGACTTGTGTGATGATATGCATCTTCTTTTTCTAGACTGACCTCCTCAACCAAATTATCTATGTGCATTAACCGATGTAGTAACGCTAACTTATTAATTCATTTTTTCATATGAAAGATTTTAAATTTAGAGACGATTCTGTTCTTATTTGATCTCGAATGCTTTTATGGCTCCCAAATCTCCCAAAATATGATTCATACATTACTAATTAAAGACATGACCGAATCACATAGATGTATTTATAACTCTCGTTTATTTTTCTTAAAGTTACGCCACATTGACTGCGGAAAAATAAAAAAAAATGTAGTGAAAAATGAGCGAGAAATTCACAAAGGAAACTCGTTGCGTACTTTTTAAATATATTTAACTTTGTTTAAAAGGAAATTCAGAAAGGTGTTGAAAGTTTTTTTTTATATAAATTTCTGCTTTTCTCTTAAAATTATAAGTTTGAGAAGATAACTGAACCATTTAACTTATTTTTTGATTTATTTTTATTTGCTCTTAAATGAAAGATTTCAATAATTACTTTAAGCTACATCTGCGAGCTGCCTGTAGTGTACGTATAAATAGTATCGCCATCGCTATAATAGATAACCGCCATTATCATCATGTTATCCCTGCGTCATCACCGCACTGTCATCAAGCGAGTTCTCACATATGTATGTATACGCTTACACTCTATGACTGATATTGTAAAGGCCACGTGTAAGGAATTCGAACAGTGCAACGTGACAACCGATGAAAAAACGCAGCGACAAGTGTCAGTCTGTCATCAGTTGACAGTTTCATTAAATTTATGCATCTTCGCATATTTTCACGCATGATCAGCTTAAATGTAAAATTAAAATTTTATTGGAAAATGAAAATTGGACAAATGCTTCCTTTACTGCCTGCACGAAATTAGTTGCTTTTAATAGCAATAATAGAAAAACGACTCTGAGCGATTTTTATCTAAATCACATTGTTATCGGTAATGTGTTGAGTAATCATATTGTTAAGGAAATCTCAAACTGGTTAAAAACGACTGGAAAAAATTTGGCAAAATCGACGATGCGTTAGCTTCCGCGGCTATAAATAGTTTTGTAGCGTTTGTAGCGTCAATGAAAGCAAATACTGACAAAACATTTCCGCGAAATTTAACAGGTTTATGAAATTGCGCCGGGAAATTCCAGCAGCAAATTATTAGCGGGCATAGCAAAGTGCGACGCAACGTTTGTAACATTCGTAAGGTTTATAAGCGAAGAACTTCGCTAAAAAGAGTTCAGTGGTAATGTACAGTCCTTAGCATAAAGTCGTAAAAAGACAATTCTAGTAAGAGTGTAGTGTATACTGATAGTTGTACGTTGAGAGTAGAATAATGTTGTTCGGGTCAAGCATTAGAGAAATAAGTTCGTTTAAATTATTGTAAAAACCGTTGAGATTGTAAATGAAATCTACGAAAAATACAAAAGACAGTTTTCTAACAATATGTTGGAATGATCCGATTGCAAACGGAATATATTTGATCTGTAGAATATATTTACTACTCATTAAATAAAGCAATTTTTTGTGAAGAGAGTACCATTTATAACAATACATACATTATTATTATTTCGTGAACAGTATTTCCTAAGATTTTTGAATAATTCAGATAATTCGACATCTCAAAGGAAATATTTTTTCAATTCAACCTTAGTGCAATTTTAATATTTCGCTTATTTGCCTTTTATGAATTGTTAAGTTGTGGATCAAGAAACTTTGCTTTTTTACTTGGCAAAATATTAGAACACTGAATAAATGCTCACTGTTTTCCAAAAAAAAGCGTATACTATAAGATGCTAAACAAGACTGTGTCTTCACTTTTTCATCACGAGAAAATGCTATTTTTCAGTTTTGCTATCTTATATACCCTTAATTTTGGTCTCTTATTTTTAGATTCCTATCTGCTCAAACAGGCTTTACAATCTTGTGAGAATTCTTAAAATACGAATTCTCCCAATGTCTTTCTTCGTGCTGCATTCATATATGCCCTGCGTGATTTTTTTATAATACTAAGAAATTGGCAAAAACTTATTCTCGCTCTTAATAATACCGTATTATCGTAAAAACTCTCGTCAATTTTACGCCTTTCTAGATATATTATACCATCGAAATCGCAACGTGAGCACGTGAATGATTCAGAGTCATATGTTTATTAAAAATATATGTGCTTTATGGGATTTCTTGTGTGCTACACCCTTACCATAAGAAATAAAGTTAATTTCTACAATGACTGAACTTGTGGCGAAAGAAAAAATTGGTATAGTAAGGAAGAGCAGTCTTAAAATTTTTTAATCTTTTGAAGAGATGAATATTTCGCACTCGTTTTCTCGCATTCTTGCTCTTTGTTTTTATTTTAACCAAAAAGAATATTTTTGCTATCTGCCCAAGAAGTATGCAGCAAATGCGTAATTTTTTAAAAATAAAAACGTAATGAGAATTTCTATCTTTTAATGAAAAAATTTAAAACATATACTATCTCATGTAAAAGTTCATTGTTTTATTTTGGTTTAAATAGAAGATAAGTTTTTGATTATTATTTTGTTGTTTTGTTCGCTATATTACATATCTTTTTACAAAACTTCATCTTCAAATATTTCTTGAGGTATGTTTCGTAATAAACAATTTCCTTGAAAGTGTGTTTTTACTTCAGCAGTTTTCGTCTTCAACAACTGAATACCTTGGATTGTTTGAAATATTGCATTATCTGAGTAAAACCACAAGCCAAAGGGCTTTTATTTGTCATTTATCTCCACAGTATGTGGCAGCACAGCAGGTTAGCGCTCCTTGCAGATTGCTATATCTTAGACTTGTCCTCTGCGATAATGAGTACAGAAACATGGCATGGGATGAATCGAGCATAAAGGCTTCCATTTTTTGTTACCACAGACTTGCGCTACAATGCATTGTCTTTGTGAAAAATTCTTCGAAATCTGTAGCTGTTTTCTAGCAACGCCCTCCTTTAATCGAACAAAAAATGTCATACAATATTCGCTGTTCATCGTTATTCCTTTTGCAAAGTACGCGATTGACGCCAAGTGGCCATAACTTTACTGACCGACTGTTACTTCTATTTCTCGCTTTGCATGTCTTTCGTCAGCTTCTTTCCATTCCCGAGTTTAGTTTGGCGCGCATTTGTATCGTGCATTTGCAACTACAGCGATGGCCATTGCAAATAGTTGTCCGGATTTAGAAGTGTAATATTTAGTACTCGGATAGGCTATTTAAAAAATCTATCAAACAAAATATTTCCTAAAATTTTAGTGAAAATTAAATTTGCTGTAACATATGCAAAATATGTAAATAGGTGTTCAAACACATAAAGGAACTAAAAAATTTCGCCCTATAAAGCTTTAGAAAATTATACAATTATGTCCGTCAATCTGATGTGTATTATAAAAGGCGGGATGACATTTTGAACTATTCGTGACTTCAAATTAATTGCACGAATATGAAAGATTTATAGTTTTATTTGGAAAAAGCAAAATGTCATACTGCTGTCTACTAATTACAGCGACAATTATGTGCATTTGCTCTCTGTCAAAATGATAAAGCACAAGAGAAAAAGTCCGAAACAACTGATGATTAATTGAACAAATTTCACATAAAATCGTCGATAATTCGCAACTTTCATGAAATTATATTTTGGCGCACATTTTATAGTGCATCATGCAAACGTGCAACCAAATTTTTTTCTCTCATATCTGTCTAATATTTTTTTATTATATACTCTGATATTTCTTCACCCTTGCTTTGTCGTAATAACAATGCATTGAATTTGGAGAATTTGAAAACGGCCGGATAAATCTTTTATAGTACGCGCCTTCAAAGCTGAATTAATCTTTAGATCTGTATATTCATCATCCATGACTTTAAGCAAACATATAAAAATGATAAAATTTATTAATTGCGTAATTTCAACGAGCTGAAAAACAGAAGCTTAAAGTTTCAAAGGAACTCCACGTTTCTGGTAAATTTTACAACGATTTATGTCGTCTTTTTATACTCACGACGACTCACGGTGGAACAGGAGAATTGGCATAAAATATGATGCTGTCACACTCGTCAAATTAAATTCATATCTTATATATTGTACGTATGTCACGTGATTTTTTTTACCATCATTTTCATGTGTCAACAGATTTCAAATTGCAAGAAGCGAAATAAAGCTAAATGCCAAGAAGAGGAAATAAATATTAAGTCTTCTCTTTTGTTTCTGCGAATATCCTTAAATGTATGTTTGCTTTTCTTCAGCATTTTTGCACCAAAGGTGAAATTTTAGAGATATTCACTATACGTATTAGAGGTATTCAAGGCCAAAAAGGTTTCTTTTGTAATCTGGCGCATTTTAAAATATATCGTGTATATGAATTTCGAGCTATATTTTTTATTATGCATATACATGTTTTAAAAAATATTTTATAAAAAAAAATATCTTGAATCCTTAAAAAAATTACATCACCCTCCGCACTCGTCAATTTATTTTCAATTAAACACCCTCACTAGCTGGACGGCTAAATTCACAAACTTGGGGGCGTAGAACTGCAATGTCTTTTTCATTTCTTTCAAGTTTTTGAATTATTGGTCGAGAAGCATTTCGAAATGTGTGAGCCGATCCGATTTTTTTTTTTTGCAAGGCTTGCAGTTGTTGTCCTCAGGCTACCACACATTAAAAAAAAATGCGAAAAGGAAGATAATAAATTTGAATAAATAAATAGTAAATGGAACAATGAAAATAAATGTCATTACATCATTTCAAATTTTACGGCTAATGAAATCAAGAGTAATAAATTTCGGATTAGAGGTTACTTACTGCAAAAGCTGTACTTTGCATACGCAATAAATAGTGAATATTTTTAATAAAATAGATGAACATTCTTTATAATCGAAGTCATTAAGTATAAGTGTTCCTATAGTAGTCTGTATGCATTTCATATTTATTTATAGTTTACATCCTTGACGTAAAGAAGTACACTGTTGATTCGCAAAGAAACCTCTTACAAACATATGCAGAAGTACTGTACAGCTGTTGCTGTTATCATTCGAAAGCAGATAAAGGCAGTTAGCCACACGCAACAAATATTAGAGTTGTACGTGTACAAATATAAAACTACAATATTCTTATTACATGTTCCTGAATGTACATTAACATAACGTTGCGTATTAAAAGATTTACATGGCTAAAGGTCAACTTATAGTACAACATAAAATTTAAATAGACTATTACGCGTGATTGACTTTGATTTTGTTGTGGGGTGATAAGAAGTTCCACTGAGTTAAGTATTTGATGCCATCGAACAGATCTACTCACTCCCCCTTTGGGGAGACTATTTAGTATACTATCCATGAAGATGAACTGGTGAATATGTTTGCTCATGGGTTCATAAGTACTCACAAAAAATTTAGTTATATTGAACGCGCAGTTTGACAATCATCATCGTCGGATAAGGAAGAACGATCAGGATGGCCGCAAGCTATAATCAACGAAGTAAACATCGCCCAAGTTCGTAGAACCGTCAAGTAAGGTTAGAGAGAGGGTCGATTGTATAAATTTGTCCAAAGAATATGTATTGCTTCAATCAAATTTCGACTGGTCACTTTACCAAATGTCAGACAAACATCATTCTTGAAGAAGGCAATGTTGATGAACAAAGTCGAATTTTGCAAAAAAAAAAAAAATTTTTTTTCTCTTACTTTGGTCGGAAAATTTTTATACAACCATCTTAGTTCAGACAACTTTTATAACTTCCGGCATTAATTGTAGACTCGTAGATAGGTCAAGTAATCGAGCACTAATTGCACTAATGCACTAATTTTTTAGTTTGCCTGCTAAACGTTAATTTTCGTTTTAAAATCAATGTCTGCTGTGAACTATGAATTGCGGCCAGTTTCAAACTTAACCTGTGGCATTCAATAAGGAGATATGCGTAATTTATATAAATAAATAATATAAATTTAAATAAATAAGTCTTTCTTTCCTATAATAGACGACCGATGGAAAGAACGGCAGAAATGAACCGGCTTAAAATCTTAAGAATGTGTACTTTTTATGCAATCTCTAAAGCTTATTATTCTTATTGTTAGATTCGTTTCGAAGTATTTTTACGGCCCCACCTCGTATATGTCTATATATATATATATATACATATATATATATATATACATATGTAAGGCTCCACTTTAAAAAAGCCTTTATATAACAAACATCGGTACAAACTAATATTTTAGAGTCTCATATTAATATGAAAAATTTGAATCGAATGGGACTGTTTTTTGAACCAATTCCTGTCTAATCTTTCTTATGAAAAGTAAACCTTTATATGGTAAAAACGTCAAATTTTGAATATAATAAAAATAAGATCCGATAACAATATGACAATTATTTAAATTATACTTGTACCAAATGTGGACCAGGTAAGTTCTATTTTTTGGACTTCATCCGGTATAAAGGTTCTCACGCTTGTATGATATAAGCATTTTATCTTTACTATTTCATGATGAAAGTTGGGCCGTAATAGTAATTTGACCTAAAAATTAACCGCACTGGATTCGGACTACGTAGGTCTATTTTTTGGATAACACCATAGTATATTAATAATTTTTCGTGATTTCTTACGAAAGGAAGTAAGAAATTACTTTAGGAAAAGTGGTGTAAAGTATTTAATGGAATTGTTTCAAAATCATTATTTAAAAAAGACGTACTTACTTCACTGGAGAATGTTATCATGAAACCGCAACCGAAAGTTTGAAGTCAATAAATTCAAATACTTGAGAAATAAAGCTTGGGGAATGTTGTAAAAAAAATAATTTTCTTGAAATAGATGATGCGCATTTCCCGACGCTACAATTGAAGCGATGCAATATGTGTTATCTTAACAAAGTAGAATTAATATTAAAATTATAAGAAAGATTTAATGAAGAAAAAAACGATTATAACCTCCTTCCCTCCCTCTTTCTCGTTTTATTTAGTTTCAAACAAGTAAAACTAGTTTAATTACTATTAATATCTTCAACTATTTACTTTAATAAAAAAAATTTCACGTAGAAAATTTGAAAGCAATACATTCTACTTTGTAGGTTAACACCTAGCAACGTATTCTCTACGATTATCTTGTGTGTCCTTTTAGTCAGAATAATTCACAACGTATTTGTAAAGCTTTCAATGGAAAAGTACATAGGTTTTTGAATTTTTGACTTTTGTTCTCTCCCCTTAAATTTAAATTACACCTTTGAAAGTGTGGTATAGAATTATTGAAACTCATATCGGAAAAAGTATGTTTGCATGTACAGTACAAGTCTGCATGTGTAGTGCATATAAAAAAGGCAGAAGTAATAAAACCAACTTTAGAAAACTTTATAACATTTTTTTGAAATAATCTTTGGCTTAACAGTGATAAAGATTTAATATTTTTTCACGTCTCATTAAATCCTCTTTACACATTTGTAACACTATTCGTTTACATGCAGTTAAATCCAAAAGTCATTTTCATCTCTCAATACATTTCTATTGTATTTTTTCTGCTCATTCCATCTGTTTCATTATTTATGTTCTGTTGTGTAAGAATGTCAGATAAGAGGACAAAAACGGAAACAAAGCAGTAGACAACCAAGCATAGAAAATAACAGGCACGGAGAATGACGCCTATCTGCTTAGCATCAGCTTAGACATGTGTAAAAGTATCCGAACAGTAATACACCCCATTATCAAAGAAGCAGAGATTTTGAACTATTCGCTATATTTGAACTCTCGTATAAACAACGATTAGCCAATATTTTCTATAGATTCTTCTCTGTCTTTGGTTGTCTAAAATTGGCTAAAAATGGCCCCGCAGTGAAACAGTCGTTAGAATTTTGAAAAAACCCACTAAGCAATCACTCTAAAAAAAAGCATTTCTTAGTCACTATATAGTATAAATCGACACAGAGTTGTCGAATTCACGCTATATGTCCAATTACTGATGCTTAAGTGACTCATTTTAATTGCGTTTTCTGAAAAGTAATAAATTGTTTTGGAACAAGACGAGCGGTAACGATTTTAATTTTTAAAAACGGTTCACGGGGCCCATCATAATCACTATCTATCCCACCGTAATGCAAAACGGTTTTAGTTTTGCCGATATTTTCGTAACGGGATTATATCGACGTCCGACGAAATAGTTTGAAGGTTTTATGTCCTTCGCATGCCGCGATTTTTTGCGCGAGGTTCTCTCGGTAAGAAAGAAGAGACACTGAAGTGAAATGTACGGAAATAATAACAAAGAAGAGACGGAGATGGCTTAAGATCTTAATGAAAACATTTATTTGCATTGAAGTACTGTAAAGGGCAAGCGCACATAAAATGCAATATTTTAATGAAAGGCAAGTAAGAAAACTATATTCTTTTGTAGACACTACTTTCATCCTCAAAAATAGCTCGAAAAACTCAATTTCGATACTCTATAGTGTTGGGTAGGCGCAGCAAATTTTTGCAGTTTTATGCGTTGTCGTGGAACACTTTTGCCCGATGTGGCCCACCTTTGTAACGTATACCTCAAAGAAAGGTTTTCTAATCTTCAGAGTAGCGCACGCTTTTATTCCGGCTTTGGCTCGTCGGCAATCGGGATGGTCCGACGGATTGATACTCTATAAAAGGAAACCTATCAATTATTTTAAAATTTATGCGTGCTATTAGTATTAGAAATATTAAGTAGAATAAATCGGACAGAGGAATCGCGGACATATGGAAGAAGTCAGTCGTTCATATCAGACGGAACTTTTGGGTGTGTTATTCGTCGCGTCAACCTAATAACGTTCCGCTCCCGACGAAATCGTTCACTTGCCTATTTTTTTAATTATTCAATTAACGGGTATAAAAGAAATAAATAGATTCCCTACAACAAAAGGAGGAATGTTTCCTTGCAAGTGAAACAATAAATCAATGTAGTTTTTTTTTTTTAAAGAAAAAAAAAATTATGATTTATAAATAATAATATTGCGTAAATGATAAAAAAAATACTTATTAATTATATTTATGAAAAAACAATTTTTGAATAAAAAATAAACTCACCAGGAATGCGCATTCTGGTTTCTAAATGCAAAATTAAGAGAAAGTTAAAATATACAAAAATTAAATTATATATTTAAATTATCTGGATATATTCCTTTTCTTGTTGTTGAAGAAATTTCGAACCAAAGTCAATTAATTAATTTTCACACAATTCCACCGCAAGTCTATCGTTGTGCAACGTACCAGAATTCGAGTGAATTAATTTACGAGCTATGAGCCTGTCGCCTCGTCCTTTCAGATCACTTATTTAACGAGATGTTTCAGTGGTCATGTCTTGCAAAATCTGACACAAATTTTGATGGAATTTTCTTTTGGTGTTTTAAATATACCAGCGGATAAGCACACAAATGAATTTCACAAGGATTTATTTCACCAATTTATTAATGTTTTATAAGTATTTTTTTTTATTTTTTTTATTTGGATTATTTCAGAAGTTTTTTTTTTATATTTTTTTATTTTTTTGACTTGTACTTCAACTTTCAAAACCAAATTTTCAATGAAAATTTTTTGTATTTTTTTCTTCCCTCAAATCATAACAAAACCAACGTCTACTAATTTTTTTTTCTTTTCTTACATACGTGCAATAACTCTCAATGCTTCTGCCAAATTTGATCCATAAATCACAATTTTTGCGAAAAGGGAAATGGCTACTGCAGATATACCACAAGTAAGGAAACAGAGAAAGGAGCAGACGGACAGACGTTGGATTTTGAATTTGACACTGATCAAAAAATTATAAACTTTATAAGGTCTCTGAATCTTTTTGCTTGACGTAACAAATGTTTTTGCAAAAAAAAAATTTGCATTTCAATACTGTATTATATCTTATAGGCGCGTTATATCCTTCCATTTTTGGACAGACACTGCGGGATAGCAAGCGCAATATTTATGGAAATTTTTATAGATCTATCTTTATCTATCTGCTTTGGTTTATGAGTAATGAGAAAAATATCCAATTTTTTTTTGCTTCGAAATTAGAGGTGTTTGCGGTTTGCATTTCACTGTGGACGTCTCCTTTGACCCGCTTAGCTCATTTTCAGTACCAACCTGCGTAAGAGAACTTTCAATATTTGCGCCAATTTTTAAGCCAATATGGTCATTTTTGCGGCCAGGAGAATGTTTACCACGGACGGACGAATAAACGGCCAGGATTAAATCGATTGTAAATTTGACGCTGGTCAAGAATATGTATATTTTGTGGCCTGACTGAAGGTTTCCTTTGGGCAAAATGAAGAAATCAATACACCCTCACCTTCGATGGTGAGTTTAATAATAAAGCTAAGAATGCTTTTCCATAATTGCTTGTCATCCCTTGGCAAGTGTTTATGGTCAAGAATTTAGGAACTACTACAGGTGGTCAAGAATGGGAAATACTATTTAATTACACTTAATTAGTAATAATTTAGAAAGGAGCATGAATTTGTAAGGGATGCTATACTCAATGTTTATGTTCATAAATGAAACCGAATCCCTACAAATTCATAGAGTATTCTGATTCACAGTAATTGTGGTTCGAAATATAAGTTAAAAACGTACTTCGCTATTAACCATAATTGTTTTAATTTCAATCGAACATTTATTGGTTTTAGTCCGTAAATCTAAATTGATGGGTCTTCTGTAAAATAAATAATAAGATTAGAAAATCTAGAAAGGAAATTTGTACCTTAGCTTTTCATTTATCCCAATTTATCCCAGTTGCTGTCAACAATTGCTCTTTGTGACAGAAATCGCATTTTCAATGCACAACTATTAAGACAAAAACACGGATATCTTTTTAATGGTATCGGCATCTCGCTAGCGAACATAACACAGGTGTTGTTAAAATGAATCCATCCATACTGCAATAGATTAAAATTGTTTATAATTCTGCTTCAATAATTTGAGTAGATAATATGTTATAGAATACAGGTGCTCATCCTCTTACATTATAACTGATATTGTATTGAAACCTTTTTATATGGCGTATTATTATACGCCGTCTATTTAATGTGAAAAAAGCGTCAGCTAATCCATATAAACATTTATTGTTCAAAATATTCTATACACAAATTGTGTAGGGCATGAGTTTGATTGGTCTACTTACATACGCATAATTAACAATAAGCGTTTCATATATTTCGAATGAGCGGAAATGATTAGTAAATGATTTTGGATTACAGAGAACTAATTATACGACACAGTAATAAAGTAAATAATAATAAAAAAAGAAAAAAAAATTGAAAAATTAAAAAATTAAAAAATAGTTAGTCAAGCTATTTATTTCTGATTATATTTTGATCTAATTATTTGCGGTACTTATTCAAAAGTAAATGATGACAAATAAATGAACTTTTAACTTTATTACACGTATATACTGTCTGTGGTGTAGATATGGCTAAATAATAGAATTAAAGGATGGTTCTTTAATATAAATTAAAAATCTGTAAAATCCCATTTTTTATAGCCATTACCGAAGGGTATATTAATATTGTCATACTGTTTGCACCATCCAAAAGGAGGTTTAGAAACCCCGCAAAGCATATATATTATTGATCAGCATGAAACTTAAAATCCATTTGAGCGTGTTCGTCGGTTCGTCTGTGATAAACGTACCCTTGGCAAAAATCTAGTTGTCCGCTTTAAACGTGGCAGAAACTCTGGAAGTTCTTGCATGTAGATTGGTATTGAAAATGAGCCAAATCAGTCAAAGCTGCGCCCATTGAAAAAACTTTTGCTCTTACAGAAAGCAAAAGTTGTGTTTTTGCTTATTATTCATAAGCAATAGCAGACATATCTCCACAAATTTCTCCATTTATTATCTGCACAAGAATAGAAATGCCACGTAATGTATATATATTTGATCAGTATCAAATTTGGAATCCATGTAGATGTGGCCATCCTTCCGTTTAACAATCTTTCTGTCTGCTTGTCTGTGTAATTTCTGTGGAAACATTTTCCATGTTGCAGAAAATAACATATGACATATAACATAATCGTGATGGATATAGAAGATTCGGCACAGCTAAATATAATTTCCCAACTTGCTTTTTTTTTTAATTCCTACACCTGCTGCGGTTATATCAAGAAATCTTCGCGTTCTCACAAAAATAGCTTTATATGCCAGAATACTTACGTATTTGTTTATATATAAAAGGATTTTTAACTAGCAAATATTTGCAAAAAATATACTGTTTAAGTGTACAAAAGCTTATTGGCTCTATTGCCAGCAAAAATATATACATTTACGTTTATATACATGCACACATTTTCTTATCCCTTACATTATACACTCGGATGGACACTCGGATGGATTATCCATTATCATGGCATTCGATTCAAGTTTATTTTTTGAATCAAAATCACTTCATAACTTGACTTAAGCACATTTACCCATGTATCTAATTATTCCTGTATTCCACGTGACTCATAATAGAAGAAACTATTACAAAAACAAATTTTTCTATTTCAAATATTACTTCACAAAAATCTCCAAAAAATTATATTTTTGCATGCTAAACGAAAGCAGAAATTTTGGATTATTTGATACAATTCTTTGAACGTTTGTGCACAACACACAATGATAGTCCGCTTTACTTGACTCAAACAATTGCACCAATTAGACCACAAATACACACATATTTAGCATTGTTTACTCACGAGAACGTCAGAAATAAAATAGTTCATAAATAAAATGCAAGAACGAAGTTTGTACAAAATTTAATTGCATTGTGTGTCTAAAAAGATAAAAGAGCTTTCGTATTATTTTTGTCAAATATTTGTAGTAAATTACAGTCAAGATTTAGTAATGTAAATCGTAATGTCACTTTTATTTCTTTGCTCCTTAGGAATATTGAAAAATCATGATGCTAGGACCAATGCATCAATAGGTAAGTCGGGAAGTTCGTAATAGAAGGCTTACTACTTTTGATGAACTTAATTGCGCGTTAATAGTGTAAACAATTTCGACCAAGATTTGTAATTGGAGGCAAAACAGTGAAACGCGCACTAGTGCATTTCATGGGCCATATTGTTTGTTTTAACTATAGAATAATGACATTTGTAACTTGAGATTCCTTATGAAATATCTTGCACACTCCGAAAGTTCTCTGGGCGAGTTTTGCTAAAGTCATATTGAAAACTCAATTTTTTTGATATGTTGCGAGTTTCGGTTCAACCTCCCTAACGATACTTTTATTTGGTTGGGATAAACCGTAACACACCTGACCTCCCCAAATGGATTGGCCATTAATATTCAGCTTTGTAGCCCATGTTAACGGCTCGCCTAGTTTGCGTCATTGCTATTTGTGCTTTGGATATCATAACGCAATCATTGCTCATCGATCGTAAGAATTTAGCAGCATCATTCTTTAAATTAAGCAAAAGTGAAGCTTCCGGTGAATGACGAGAATTTGGCACATAAAGTGACATGTTCAATCGAGAGTAACTTTATGATGCGGGCACAAACCAAGTTATGTTACAATGCGGCTCTGTTGATATTTGCCGGACAACCTTATCGTACGACGGCTGCATCCACTATTTCCACAAACACATACTGCTAAAACCGTCTATTGGAAAAGAAACTAAACTAATTTTTACTCTCAATAAAAGATTAGGAGCAGCTGTAATACAACAATGGCGAACCTATATAGGCAGTAAACGGTGTGAGTGGAAGATAATTAAAAACATTATTTACAAAGTTTATATGCAGTTGTTGTGATTATGCTTAATTCTTGAATTGTATTTTATTTTAAATTAATTCCTAATTCCAACACTCGTATATTCTCCTTTATAACGTAACTATACGAACAAAAATAAATTAAACTAGATTACATAAAATCCAAAAGACATTTATTTATAAGCCGATTTGCATAAATAATTCGTTTCTTTTCTGCACAAACATATATTAATTGATATATTTGAAGCTTTTTCTTTTACAAAACGTGAAACTAATCATTTATTTCATTATTAAGAAACAGTTAACCAAATTTCGGATTCGAATCTCTAATATGTTACATATTATTGAGCGGATCGCTACATTTAAGACGCTCCTTGGTCAGCTGATCATAGTTTTTCATATTTCATGCCCAAATCTCGATATAAGCTTCTTCGATCTCAATACTGCCTCCCCTGACCGTTTCTTTTACATAAGTCTTGCCTGTTCGAAATAGAATTTAGCAGTTCCTTATTCAACCTGTATATATAAGAACAGGAATGGATATAACGAGCAAAGCACGGATTAGACGATAAAACTGAAAGTTCACGGCATCGCAAGGACCTCCAAAAATTAGGTATAAATTGCGCAAGGAACTCATAATGTTTCTAAACGATGGAAAAAATAGTAGCTACAAGGGATTGCTTTAGACAAAATATCTTTTACAATTTTCTTACATTTCTAACATGCACACGTGATATATTAGTAGATCTTTAGCATCAAACTCAAACAAGTCAGACACGCAACATTTAGTTCAAGCCTCTGTATATCAGACGTTCAGTTTGAAAAAAGTCGAAGTAAACTTTGTACCTCTACCTCTTCATGGGACATTAAGCTTACAATCTGACCAAATTTTCGTTCAACCTGAGGAATAAATGATATTACGTAAGTTTTTTTAATAAAGAAGTTATGAAGGAATGAATTTAAAGCTTACACATCTTAAATCACACGCATCTCACAATAGATAATAATTCGAAAACTGAAAAAATCCGTGCAAACTACGAAAAAAAATTAGATTCTTGCCTACTTTGCTAATAGCGAACAATGAGCAAATATGTGATAAACACAACAGCAAAGTATTTCGGTAGATATCAACGATTGTAAGCACTGCTTTGCAGTTAACGTGCTAATAATCAAAATTAATTTAATTAAAATAAATAGCAAACAAATTTGCTCACTTTCGTAGGAATCATAATAAATTATTTCCGATGCGTGTATCAGTATATGTTTATCGTGTGTATCGTGTATATTATTATTATTAAAGTAGTTACAGTTGATAATGATAGGACGAATGCGCGGTAAGAATGTACAGATTAAGGATAAATATTGAATATGAATTTTTTTAAACACGAAATTATAAACATCTCCTTGGATACTGTGGACATTACATTACAATTCATCATCGGGATGCTTTTAATATTAGGTTGGGGAAAAGGTAATCTATCCAATCTTATAAGAACTTCAGGACTTTATTTAACATTTCGAATTGGAAAATAATGGATTACCTTTTCCCCAACCTAATATATGACGTCAAAAGTTTTGAACTCTTTCCGGGAATTTTCGCTATTTCAGATATTTTACCTTCCAACGATCGACATCATCACGGTTATTGTCACATTAGATTTGTGTAATTGTCTGGATCAGATTAATTGAAAAAGTTTTAAAATTGCGAACCATTAAATAAGTTTATAAATGAAAATCGCTTTCATATTTAATATATTCCCATTGAAGGCAGTATTTCTAGCATATCTTTAATTCAGTTTGGGATTTCCCCAAGCCTTGTAAAAAATAAAAGAAAGGGAAAAGTGCTCTGCATAAATTGAAAAAAGGAGCTTTTCAAACACTTAGCGAATACAAACAAAAAAGGGTTGTGTTGTCTTTTGCTGGTTGATTTGGAACAATTTTTTTGGGTTTTTATAATGTTCATCGGAGGCGGCTGATTTAGCGCTATGACCTGCACTCATTCGCTAGGGTTAGAGCAAATGACAAAAGTCATGGCCCTAACCTGAAAGATTTGGCTTAAGTAAACAACGTTGGCATGTTATTTACTTACTATGTTCTTCAACCATTTCTCACTTGATATGGATTTTAACGTTGCTTTTCATTACTCTACTTTAACATTACTGAATATAATTCAGCTTTTAATCAATGAGAACAGTTACCGCGTGCTGAATATTTCATCTGCATATCACTCTCTTAAGGCACATCGAAGAGATTATAAACAAAAACAAAAAAATATCGAGAATTGTGTTACCAAAAAAATAAAAAAAGGAAACTCTTCGAAATCACTATGAAAACGAAACGCTTAACAGATAGTCTCTTCCCTTCTTACGCATGCTCTGAAAAAATACAACCGAATAAATAAACTGGTGCAATCGGTTACGAAAAAGAATCAATTTTAAGATTTTTAAAGACCATTAGTTTGAACTTTGCCTTCCTTTAGATAGGACAGGCAAACACTTGCGATGTTCACATCACGAAACTTCCGTAGTTCTCACGTTTACCCCTATACATACGTAATAAGCGACACATTTTATGAATTGCGTTATTAATAGCTAAACTTTTAGAAGTGTTTTAGAGCTGATAAGCAAAATCAAGCAGAAAACATAATATAGGCAAACGCAACGCTGTTCTGGTAAATGCAACATAATCTACTTAATTCTCATAAATACGCCAAAAGCAATAGATGTTCGCTTGAGAAATAAATGTGAAAGTGCGTAAGAATGTTATTACTTTATAGAACGGATTACAAGACAAAAAAAAGCAATTGATTGGAAACGCTTGTGTTAAGTGGAAAAACAATGAATGCTGATGCAATATTATTGTAATCGTTATAGCGGCGCAACAATGGCAAAATGAAATGCGGTAAATAAATATTTAAACAGTATACGTAAGGCTTGAAACGGAAAAACAAAGATAAAGAGTAATTACTATTATCGTGTAATGCAATCTTCGTCGAGTTTCTATTAAATGTTTCCAAGATTAAAAGACATTAAGAAATTTATTATACTACGTATAATTCGTATGAGCTTACGGTAATAACAGCGTGCGTCGAGTTGGTTAAATAAATGGATTAAATGAAAACATAAGATAAACATACTCTTGATAGAGAGGAAATTCTGACTTTGGAGTGTAATCTGGAATTGTGGTGGGTCTCTAGTCGTAAGAGAACACAACGCGTTTTCTTATTGCAGTTTTTTTGGATTAGGTATCAATCTTCCAGTAAAAAAACCAACCGCCCAAAAATTCTACATTTCTCGAGGAATCTATACCATATAAAGTTCCTTTCTAGCTAAAATGTCCGGTCTTTGTAAACGCTGCCATTTAGTTTCCTTACGGCAGAGAAGTGCAAAAATGATTCCAATTTAACGAAGACTGTCATTGTTAAGAAGGTACCTTGTAGTCTTTAAAGTGATATATTAGGACCTTGAAAAAATGTTGGCCTCTTTTTCACTTGAAAAAGTCATTAATTGAGAAAAATTAGTGCAATGCATATTAATCAAACTATTTTCCATCATTTTCTACAACTTTTTCCCATATTTCTGGCAGTTTTTAAGTACAGTAGCCCTGTTTTAATTTTGTGCGTTGGTCCTTACTTTTCACTGAAGTTTTAGGCCGCCTTGCAAATATTTCAAGGGTATTGAAGATTTCAGGAATTTACTTGATTCCTTAGATACTCAAGATAATTTAAGGAAAAGCCTTGAATGAGACTTTTAACTATTGATAGATCCAGGTGTACATGAATGCTAATGAACTACCGGGCATTAATAATAAGAAGAAGAGTCCCAGATTGATATTCTTAAAGTATTTCAATATTAGAGTTACTGGCTGTTTGAGACAATGGTATGCCATAGGTCCAAATAGTTTGAAGGATACTGTTGTACAAAATTTACTACACGAAAGATATTGTTATAAAAGTTGATCCTTATTACTACATAAAGATTTATTTCTTATGAGAACACTCACAAGGATTGAAAAGGACAAAATGTACATGAGTTGTAAAACTTTGCTGCAGTGAGCCTTTAGATTATGGACCAATTCTTCTTTTATATCGAAGTTCTACCAGTTTGCTAAGAAATTTTGAAAAGTGTAAATTTTTCTCATGTAACCGTTCGAGTCCGACCATCATCATTGAGTATCGGAACTTCATTTTTCTAGGGGATCTTCTTTACACATTGGCAGCTGGATACAATATTCATTTTGGTTTCTTTAATATTTATTGTCTTTTCCACAATTTTCAATATAATGTACAAATGTGGAGCAATAATAGAGATTAAAGGCAGCCGATATTGTGTTAGAAAAGTTTTTATACAAACATTTATTAAAAATTGAATATTTAATAAACCAAACAAAAAATATTTGTCTGAAAATTTGCTTACCTCTAACTAATAACATCAATATTTAAAGAATAAATAAAAAAATGTAGTTTGAAAGATGGTGAATATATGCATGAGCTATTTTGTAACATTTGATAGCGTTTAAATGGACTTGCTAAAAAATTTGCGCTTATTCAAATGGAAAATCCAAATATCGGTCCTGGGAAAGGGTAGAGTCATCAAGCATCCATGTAGTACTAGCTTCAGTTTTCTGCAGTGCTTTGTTTGGCCGCAGTGACCAATTAAACTTTCGCTCTATAAATGTCACATTTGATACAGAAAAAAAACTTTTTTACATTAAATTTTACCTAATTAATCTAAAGTTATATATTTCAAAAATATTAATTTTGGAGTTTGCTATGGTTTGTTTTAAGTAGATACATATAGGCATATAGGCTTGAAAAAAGGCGCGATTTTCTAATGGCATACGTGCGTACAAAAAGGAAAAATCTGTAACATACGTTTATCTCTTTTTACGTTATTTCATATGTGACAATGAAACGGTGGTGATTATTAAAAATTTGCCGTAAGATTTGTTTACTTAATTTTATGAAAGCTCAGTCTTTTTAATTTCTCCAAGCAATTAGCGTCGTGCGTATGCTTTGCGAATATAATCGCATTTCATTCGAAGTTTCGGATTTCCAGTGCAGGTCCAATTACAATATTTATTAAAATTGAAATTTGTAAAAGTTGAGAAAGTTGCCATGTAATCTGACATCTGCTAAAACTAATTTCAAGGGAAGCTCTTGCTGCTTCCTAAATGTAAGTGATGTTAATTTTCTCTTATGGGATTCTCCTCTTATATTTTTAATAGTGAAAGTAAAAAATCTAACCGCGTGAGCGTTGTACCAGTTGGGCATTTGTTCAAGTGACCGCCTTATATTTCGTATCCTCATATACAATATGTACATATTGCCGTTTCCTAAGTTAAATTAATCCAATCTATGTCTGATACTTTAATAATAATATGGTTTATACTCAATTATGTATATAATAAGAACTTAAACATGTTTGAATGAGGTGAAAACTTGAGACGATTGTAATACGAACTTGAGTCGATGTACGCCTATGCACATCTCTCTATTCTTATTAAAATTCTCTCGCCCCGATTATTCTCCACCAATCTCGTAATTAATAAAAAATTCAAAATATACGAGATAACATGGGAAAAGCTGAATATTGCGAAAAATTTTATTTAAAACTAATCTTTTTCCCTAAAGACTTAATTACTATATGTCCGATATTGCATAACTGAATCCATTACAGCTAATTTAATTCGGAAAAAGTATTTAAGTATAAAATCCGAGGAGAAATGAGCAGACATTATAGTCGGGCGAGACCGACACATAAATATCCTACAGCACTTTTGCCTAACTTTGACAAGACAATAAATTGTCGCTTCCAAGTAAAGGTACGCTTTTCATAAAAGCTTTTCATAAGAGAAAGAGAGGGAAGAACTCTAAAGCAAATTTAATTTTCTTGTCAAGGATCTTCTTACTCGTCAACTATTTCATTCATGATGTACCGCTAATTAAAATTTTGGTGCAATCCAAACAGCAGACTTATTTGCCCCAAATATGGGACATTTAACTTTATGTCAAATTACTAATAACATTAGCATCATAAAATATGACAAATTAAGCATTTTTATCCATAAAAAGGCTTTCTTTTCATAGGAATGTTGTTGCAAAACAGAGAAAGATAGAAAGAGAGTGTTTTTGAAAAGAAAACAAAATCGTATTGTGAATATTTTAAGACTATGACTATAAAATGGTTATTTCCCATTTTTTTTAAACAACTTTGTTGTGAAGCGGAAGAATTAACAAATATCACATTATTAATTATGAACTTAGGAAACAGGATCTAGTGTCAAAAAAACAATTTTTTTAATTAATTAACTTTGTATTTCATCAATATTTATGCAAATGAAATGTAATGACCCTAGCTGAATGAGGCGAAATTATATATTTTGAAAAAATGGCAACATGAGTACATTTTGGTTATATAAAAATTAATGAAATGCAAAGTAAATAAACAGAAAAATTGCTTTGAAGCGAAAGCCAATTTTTAATAGTGTAATATATGATATATTTTCTAATTATTCCGCATCACAACAAAATTGTTTTAGTCAAAATGCAAATGACCTTTTTATAGTTATATTGTGCTTGAAATGTTAACCTTATGACTTTGTTTCGCTTTCTTATCACATCACTCTTTCTGTCTGTTTTGCTCGTCAATGCAAATAATGCAGCAGGATTAAAAACACTAGCAAAATTTTCTTCAATTATGTCGAACTTACTGATTCCGCAACTGGCTACAAACGCAATTTAAGTCTAATCTAACCACATCATCTTATATATGTAATGCATATATAAAAATGTAGATATTAGACCCAGTTGAATTATTTATTGCCTTAATGTGGAAATAAAAACGTATAAAAAACAGAGGAACATTTCCTGAGATCTCAGCAATAATATTCCAATACATGTACATTGTAGGTACTAGCTTTTTAGCCTATTTTTGATTTATGCAAAACTTTAGTTCAATACTTTTAATAGCAATTCTTGCTTTCCTAATCTTTATCTTTGTTCTGCTTCGACCAGCCGTAAGTTTTCTGACCAATACACACCAAGCCATGTGGCCATCGACTACAAAAAACCATATTGGAATGTATTTTCTATAGCCCAACCTAACAGGTCGAGGGTACAAAAAAATTAACTTAGACTCATCATAGTACTCCTCTCCACGGAAATCTTTACTAAAAGGCGAAAGATTTATTCGACAACTGAAGAGAAGCGAGAGTGCTGTAACGCCAGCTAGCAAAATTTTATATATTAAAATTTATATAATTCGATTGAGATTGAAAACAAAAATACAAATAAAAACAGATTACATATACCATCGCGTGGTTGCTCAATATGAATTGAACAATGTGCACTCGTGTATGTAGGCACAAATATTTACAAAAAACAATTTATTGAGTGAGCTGAATTGTCTACTTTTATACTCGAATAACTATTACTCATGCGGAATATATACCTAATCTCGTAATGTTCGTCTACTCCAAATGTCAAAGCCCAAATTAATTGCGAGAATAAACATTTATGATGCGAAAAAGTCTATTCGTTATAAACGAAACGACGAAATTTCATATTTTGACAGCAAGTATAAAGATGATATCAAGTCTATCATAGCCAACAGCTTATTAAATTTTTATTTATTTAATTCTCATGAGTGTATAACAGATTTTTAAGAACGAGAGGATAGCAATTGGAATGAAGAAATATATCTTTTATCAACTATGATCAAACCCAAATTAAACCAAATAAAAAGTATGGATTCTATATATTCGCTGATTTTAGGTTATATATAAATGTTAGCAGAAGCTTCCACATGTCTACTATGTACTCATTTAGTATCGAGAGAAATAATTATATTCCGTTTGTTTACGTTTAGGGATGAGTATTCTTGTAAGTGAGAAGTACATAGAGGAACTATTTTCGTTTAAAAAAATATCAAATAATTCTCAAATGATTCATAATTCCATGCATGTAAGTATACTTTGATTTGCGGCGAATGGTTATTGCTTCTCGGCCGCATGGCTAAGATCAAAGTGTAGTATCTGTTCTTACCAGCTTAACATCTGATAGGTCTTCAATAACTAACACAACAGCTAGCAAAAATTTCCTTTTAAAAATACTTAAAAAGAGAGAGAACAATTTTACATTTTTTTTCAAATTCATTCATTCTTCAAAAACTCGGATTTCTGGCCATTTAATCGCTGAAAGGCAGAAAGTCTGTTCAGACGTCATGGGTCTTCAATATTTGAAAATAAACTACGCCAGCTGGATTTGAAACCCACCTTATCAAAAGATTTGTAATAAGAAGCTGTTACGCAAAAGGTTCAAATTCTACACAATGGTAATATTATTTTTATTTTTTTATTGGCTTATGAAAAGGTTTGAAACTTCTACGATGCATGCAGAAAACTTGGAAGAAAAATTTTTCTCATCGTTTCTACTTAAAAAAATTTGTCTTTATTTTCGTCTGGAATAGTGTTATTTTCAAATGGGCTCAACTGAATCAACACTAACCACGACGGTGGAATCTCATCCGACAATTGAGCGATTGTTTGCCTTTATTCAGGAGAACTTTCATGAATACCGTGAGCCTGATAACTTGAATTTACTTCTGTCTTTTATTCATCGGTAGCTTCATCGAAATAAAAGAAAGGAGACAACCTCCAAGAGTGACATGCTGTCTATCGATGTTGGTGGACATTTATTGCAATTGTTCACAGAATATGAACATAGTCAAGATGTTTTTACAGTTGATTTACAAATAGCCTACCAAGTTCTTAATACTATAATGGCCACTACAATATATTTACTGAATTCGGATGAAAGATTTGAACGAAAATACGGGCTTTACTTATTAAGGAAATCTGCACAGATGCGCAAGCTGAATAAAAATCTTGAAACATCATGGGAAGTATATATAACATTATTGGAAAATCTTGAGGAGGATCAATCGCATTTAATATTACCATCGTCGAATTGCTTAAATGAATTGCGTAATTCAGAAGCTATTCAAAGTGATTGGTTAGCAATACTCTTAAACATAATAATACCTTGGTAAAGCATTGGACAATAGAATATTTTATGTCAGAATTGACTAGTAACGATTTAAATGCAGATATATTGAAGCAAGTGCTGGAGCTATCAAACTCAAATTTTTTTTATAATCATGAAAATTATTTTTTGCCTTGTCAACATTTTGATCATTTCCTTAGCAAGAAATCGCCGCTACTTTATATTTTATTAGGTGATATCAATTGGAAATCGATACCAAGGTATATGCGCGCATATTTATTAGCGCCTTTAATATAAAAGGCACTAAAACGTAAAAAGCATTGACTCTGCTTCGGAATGCATTTTAAGAACTTGAATAAAGACCAAGATGCTTTTTCAAGCTTATTCACATTACTATACAAAATTTCTAGAAGACGTTTTGCTGGCTGTTTAAACAGCAAATCGTGTTCTGTTAAAATGTTGATTCAATAAAATTAAATGATCTCATCCGAATTAAATTTTTCTTATTAACTCTGTAATGCAAAAATAATAGTTTCTATCAACTTTTGCTGAAAAATGTTGAAATTTTAAATTTATTTCATATACAGATTTTTTTCAGATGGAGAGTTTCTTGTCGTGGTCGTAAAAATAATCCGATTGAATCTATTTTTGAAAGCGTTCCTTGGGCCAGAGAACGGTAGTATACCAAATTTCGTCACAACATTTCAAAAATGACTGACTGGACATTGAATACACACATTTATGGGAAAAAGCAGGACAAACGAACAAACAAAACGAGTTTAAAGCGATTCAGAAAATCGTTCCGAACTAATGAATATAATAGGAGATGGATGTATCATAAGTCCTTGAAAATTTGAACATTTCTCTAAACTTAAATTCTGATTTCACTTTTTGTGTTTGTTCCTGAACAGCACCACCGACATACTGAAGCTCCCTCGTCATTATTTATGACTTTCATTAGTATGAGAGGGAAGAGTTTACTTTACTACCCTTAAGAGCATAAGAACGTGTGTGTGCGTGTTCTGTAGAAATATATTTAGTTATGCGAGTGTATCTTTTTAGCTGCAATGATCTGACACATCAAAATGAATAATCATAGAAATCATGGAAATATAAGAAAATAAAAGCTAAACGCATACAAAAACTTCGAACACAAATATATCCCTTAAATTCCAAATCGCTTTTAATCAGCAGTAAATATATTTATTGGACAACACGCATTTTTATTCTCTCTTATCTATTGTCTGATTTACAAAAACTTTAGCAATCTTTAGCCTTAGAAGCTTTTATAATATATATATATATATATAAAACCATTTGCATGTATCCACATAAAAGGGATTCTAAAAAAAAGAACATCTCGTTTTGTTGTATGTTTAAAATTTTTTTATAACCATAACACCAACTTATTTGCAGGATGTTGTAAGAAAAATATTACTTGAAACGGCCCTAGACAAATAAATTCAATAATATAAACCGTACTTGTTCAATGCCCACGCCGTGCAAAAGTGTATGTGAACAAGAAAGATATTTATAAAGCCATATCTATCAACAAATTACTGAACAACATCAATAGAAACTGCAGCAACAGCCATAATACAGCAGTAATAAAAGAAAAGCAACAACATACAAATATAAAACGGAAATACTAATAACACAGTGGGATCTTGGAATGATATTGGCAGTGGCAGCACGAAAAGCAGTCGTGCTGCACTAAAAAGCGGATTCGGAAAAATTGAAAAATTTGACTTTTCCGCCTTACTTGTGATTAAGTTTCACTGAGAGTAACACTGTGTCTGTAAACAAGAATTTGTGGTTTTTTGCTCAAAAGTCACATAAATTAAGAAAAATTGAAGGTTACAATTTTGTAAAGTGTCTCTAATTAAAACTGAAAAAGTTTCTAAGCGATCAAATTTTAATTTTTTTGCACCTTCTTGACGTATTCTACGTATAACTCATAGGTAGACAAGGTATTAGCTTAATAAAATGATTGTTGGTGGTGGGTATATAAAACTCAGCTCTAACCGATTTGCTTTTACATGTATTACTCACACATTGCCTGAGTATTCTACAGTTTTTTTTTTCAGTTAAATTTCTAACCTAAAGAAACTAATTTACTAAAATTAACTTTACAAGGTACATTTCCATAGTAATTACAGCTTCTATGCGTATATGAACGAAAGCATCTACTTAATGATAAACAGAGTGCAAAGTTATTTATAATAATTAACTCATTACAGGCGTAATTGCGTAGGTATAAGCCTAACGTTTTCGACAGCGCGATGTGGTATTAACATATGGAGACATCCTTGAAGTGCAAGCAATACTGCGGATTTTGGGAATAGCAAATACTCTTACCCTTACTAGATTTGAGATACAGATGCTATTAAACTAATGCTTATCAGTGTAAGAACTAAAAAAGCGAGGAGTCGATCTTTTCTATTAAATTGATTTTAACTATTGACGATCTATCTATCTACCGCAATAATTTAGAATACAAAATAAAAGAAAACCACCTTAAGTTTCTATTTGGTATAATTACATATATTTCGTAAGTGTTTAACAATATGAATAAATATTTCGCTAGGTTTTCCGTTTGAATCCGTCATTACATGGCGCTAATTGAAATTCATATAATTTAATACAATTCCCCTAACGGCTTTGCTTTCCTGGAAAGTTTGGCAAAACGAATAAGGCAAGTATGTGTAGAGACTTTGGAAAGACGAAATAAATATAGCACTGGTCGGATCTCGAATATCTTCTACATGGGGTCACTAGCAGTAATAGCAAATGTTTGAAGCAGACAACATAATTAAGTTAAGATATGATACATTAATGACTAATTTGAAATCTGCTGGGATTTTTCTATGTTCACTTCATTTGTTTTTTAACATAAAGGGTGTCTCAACAAGAGGGTACTATTTATATTTTGTGTCACTTTTTTCGTGACAATTCTGAAATTTGACAACTTTCATTCATGATTGTTCCGATTATTAAAAATGGAGCGCTACGCAAAAGTAGAACGTGTTGTAAGAATCCTTTACACAAATGTGCAAAGTTAAGCTCAGAGCGCTCGCGAAAGTTGCGGAATATTCGGTCGAGAAAGTGCAACTAATGGTTGAGCAATTCGAAGATTGGTCATAAAATGTGAAGGAACTGGGTCGATTATAGACAGCAATTCTCCCTCGCGTTGACATACAAGTCAGAAAACTCAAAAAAATGAATTCGTTCTCAACAACTTCAAATTTCATGAAGGACTTCGCGGCGTATTTTGACGAAAGACTTCAACTCACTCAAACCAGTAGACCACGCAAAGCGCTGGCAGTGAGACACTCATTTGGACACCCATTTGGACCCCTTTACATTCTTGCATCTACCAGATAAGTACAAGGACAGATTAGATTTGCCGCAACTAATTTTCGAAAGGTTGAGACTCACAAAGGACTTACCAATTTCTGACCGCCCATATTTTATTTTATTTTAGTTTATACAAGGCTGGACTTTCACATACATGTCTTACGCCTGATAATAAATTCACAAAAATAAAAAAAAGCTATTTTAAATCAAAATAAAATATGGTCTGATTCTAGGCTAAAGCACTTAGTAAATGCGGTTGTGGTTTCATTACACCGACATTTAATAAAATATTATAAACTATTGTACAATATTAGTAACTAAAGTTATTTGCCTTAAGACGAATACAACTGTCTTACATATTGGGCCTATCTGTGAAGAATAAAATTGCACTAGATTTTATTTCAATGTTCTGTGGGTCTTTCACGACCACAGAGTTAATATAGAAAGATGGACGAAGGCATAACGCTTATCAATGCGACGTTCCCCTTGTTTATACACACAATTGAGTGGTGGATCATTTAAAACGGTAAATAAACATACATAAAACAATCTACCTTTCAAGTTATGCTGTGCAAGATGTGTCAAAATTCATGGAAGCCATATAAAAGGCCGGTTCCAATGAAAAGCCTACAATTAACATTTCAAACTAAATAATAAGCATAATATAGCTTTACTTTTGCCCGCAGTAAGTATAAAAATAAGAAAAAAGAAACAAATGAAAAAGCAAACAAACAAGCAAGTGCATTGAACTGTCTATTTCACTCATTTGTCTGGATATGCTTCATCAATTCGTGTCATACATTTGTTAGGACGGGTGAACGGGTTGTTATCTTACACGCCATTTAGTTTAATTCAATACTTAAAAGAGTTTCAGCGAATGTCTCTTGAAGTTTACTTTGGGAGTGTGGAGCGTGTAAACTTTTTAAAAAATTCGCGCATTTTTACGAATGTTCACTTAGTTTGCGACGTACGCATATATTGTGGATTTGTCTGCTCTTGCCGTTAGGTCTGTCTTCAAATACAATAGTGGAACCACTGCTAGTCTAGTTCCTTTGGTATTTTCTTCTTTTGGTACAATTAAGCAAAAACATACAAAGAAAACCAAATTTGGCAAACAAAACTAGACAATAACAGAATGTGTCAGTCTTAACATTAGATTGGATGCTATTGTAAAAACGTCCACATTAGTAATTTGTGTTTGAGCCTTGCGCCTCCTACGAACTCATCTATGTTACATAAATGAAAACAGTAGCTCGGAGGTCATCCGGTGGTGTGTCAGTTTCCAGGTGGTCTGAGTTAGAAACTGATGCTATAGCTTCTTGTAAACAAATTTAGCTGACGACTTTCACGCCAAATCCGCCGACTTATAAGTAGGTATTGGTTAGAAGAAATTTGTATTAGTAAATATAAATATTATTAATACATATTTTCCATTTAATAAGCGCCTGTAATTTGATGATTTCAGTTACATAGAAAAATGCACTAAGAAAACAATTTAATTATCCTTTTTCATTGGTTTTATAATTTTTCTAGTTTTATTTGATTTCAAGATGATGGTAGATTTGATGAAGTGTTACTGCTGCGTGCCTTTTTCGAAACTATAAAAAGGAAAATATATTTCAATTTTTATTCATTAACTTATAGACTCTAAGTAAAATACTGAGACACATGTACAAAGAATATATTTTCATGCTTTTTTATGTTTAAATACAATTCAATCTTTCAGAATTTTTTCATTACTGTAAAAATTTTCTGTAACTTCCATTTTTGTGATTTACGCTGTACAGAATCTTTAAAGTTTTAGTTTTAAGTGTTACAAAAAAAAAAAAAAGAAAAAAATATAAAGCCCGATAAAGGTATTTTTTAATTTAGTACCAATGCGTTTTTATAAACTTTATGGTTCTTTCGCTAACGAACCGTAGCAATTTAAAATATATGTACTTACAGGACTTCATTGTGATCGGTTGAGAAATAATTCATGCGATTAATATGTTAACTTCCGTATTTTTGAAACAGAAGTCGAAACTCTCTAAAAGTATATTTTATCCTATGGCCGCAGCAACTAATTCGGCTGCATCCGAGTTAATTGCATAGTTACGCCCTCAGATAAAGCCAATTTAGCTCGTACCAAAATTTTTGCAGCACCTCTAAATGTACCTATCAGAACACAATAATAATAATTAATATAAATTTCCAAAAGCAAAACCTCAGTAAATAAGTTGTTTTTACCTGAACACAACAAGGCATGAGTAGCTGTATCTTCGGGTATTTTTTCCGATAGATTAGCAGGTCCCAAACCAAGGAATTTTATAATAGTATTAAAAGCATCGTGCAGAGTATGAACAGCAGATAGGGAATAGGTATCTTCAGCTTCAACTCATTCTACAATAAATTTTTCACTGTATTATGAAAAAAAATGAAAAAAAAAACTGAAATACCTTCTGTATCGGCAGCATCCCAAAGGCTTGGAAATTACTTTTTTTTTGTTTTTTGTGTTTCATCCGCTACCGTAATTTGCAAATCTTCCAACATATACTCGTCGTCATAACTATCGTCGGAATCGGGAATTCCAGTCGAGGGATCACAATCTGGAATACATGTCCCTCTTTCGGAAATCAAAAATTTAATGCATTTTCTAGATCATCGCGTTTAAAATTTCCTTTAAAATACATGTGGCCTTTTGATTAGAATTTTCTGAATATCAAATGACAGGTTTTTGATGGGTTTTTTAAAAAGATATGTATTTAACATTAAATATAATGGTATATTTGTATCTTCATTTATTTACATACCATTTAAATTATCAACACCGGAAGTCACTATCATTTCCATTTGTAATGCTCTGCGTAATTTCAAATTTTGAATGCTACCGAGAAGCCGTTAATAAAGATTGGATGCGTTGTTGTTTGCTGCAAGTCAAATTATATATGCATACATGTATAATTCATATATACCTTCATATATATACATGCGTATTAAATATATTTAGGTATATATATGCGAGCGTATAACACTTTTGGGTTGATTATTCCGGCGAATAGAAACAAATCAAATAATTTTCCTGGTTAATACATAATATATTAACATATGAAAGCTTCCCCGTTCTTCCTTTTTTTAGAAATTCTGAACCCACTGAACGTGCCGTTACTACACAATGGTTCAGAAAAATCGATTTTTCACAACATCCAACATTGTAAATATTTAATTTGAATATTATTCCTTTTCTACTTCTTCGATATGCTTTTAATTATAAAATATTAAAATATGTACGCCAATTTTATATATCTCCAGGAAAACAAACCTATTATTTTGTGTTTCAATATAATTTCTAGCAAATTTAATCGGATTCTAAATGCATAACTTCACTACAGTTTTCAGGGTTTATCTTTGTTAAGGTTATTTTAAGGTATTTTCTATAGCTTCTCGACAATTTTCCAAATTCGAAATTGCCAACAAATCGTAAGGTACTAGCTGAGGATGTATTGCGCCACGACAAGTATCTTCTTCTGTATTCTTGGATAAGCTATAATCGGGAGGTAGAGCATAGCCGATTGCAATCAGACATGGCAGAGCCTTGACGAAGAGTTCACGATCGTAATTCATGCGGCACATCGGTAGTCCTAAAAAGACAGAAACCGAAAAATGTCTGCTCGGTTGGCATTACGATCGTGTTCGCTAAGCAATGTGTGCTGTTATGTTATTGAATGCCCGCAAAGCGTAAGTGCCGAATTGTTCCCGCTATACTAATTCATCCAAAAATTTTTGTATCATTTGTTGAGTATTCTGAAACATTCATAAAGTTATCATAAGTTTTCAAACAAAGATAAATATAAAAAAAATACGGTTTTCCGTTTTTTCTTTAGCTTTACGAACACTCACTTCTTTTCCCATCTCCTCTGTCAGCATTTGTGCAATAGACTCCCAGTCCTTCATTTGTTCGGATGGGGCGGCCTTAATCTCCTCTCCCCTCTATGCTTTCTCATACTTCTTGAGGACCAAAGCAAATAACCGGTTGTTTATTTGGCTCATATTTAGTTTTTTAACCAGATTTTATTAATCTGAAATAATCCCTATTGGCTGGCGTTTCAAAATTATAAACAATACATAATTGAGTAAATGAAGCCTATGAGATCGGTTGTTTCGACAATTACTTCGGTCGTTTTCTTTGAAAAAATCATATGCCGCAACAAATGACGCTACCATTCTCTTCCTTATATTTTCCTCTTCTTGGTATCTGTTTATGTACATGGGGCACAGATCAAATATTTCTCTGAACATTCCCCATACCTCGTCATTTGGGACATATATTTTAACATATTGACTGGCTTATAACAAGCTTTCAGTACTGGAATATGTTATATTTTCTCCCTTGCCCAAATCCTCAATTCACTTATCACATTTGTCCATTTTCTTCGTGCATTGGTGCAGAGCGTATGCTAATATGAGTTTGCAGCTCTGGTTTGTCCAATCTACTATAGTTGTTATTTCCAAAATGTCCTCCTTTTTTATTATTGGAAATGATTCAACCCTCTCATCACTGTATTCTTCGTGCAGTGACTCTTCCAGTTGAACATAGTTGTCGACATTGTCGGTGCAGTAGAATTTGGTAACGTCGTAATATCTCATTAATATCTTCAGGGATGCCGAGTTTCCACAAACCTCTTGGATTCTTTCACATTCTCGAAAATTGGCATCGTACCAATTGCGTAGTGACATGTTGCAGAGCGAAAAAGTCGTTGTTTGTTTCGGTTGATATTGGTCGTTTTTTGTTCTCATATGGAAAATAAAATAAATAATAATGTTTTTCTTCGCCATTAATTAGATCCGCAATAATTGTCCTAAAAGATTTTATTGTTTTTGTGGCATCTGGGAATATGCTTTTTAATTCTTCCTCGAGGTCATCCAATTTACTATCCGTTACATTCCAATTATTTTGGGTAATGAACTTTTTCTCGTCTGCTTCGTGCATAATCTTGAAAAGCGTGTTTACAATTTTGATAAGTTAGAATGTTTTTTTTTTAGAGTGTCCGTTTACTACTTCCGAAGTGAAGTACCCTGCCTTATGCATGGCAGTTATATTGGCGATTAAAGGATCGTTGAATAAATGGTATGATGATAAAGCGTATTTGCTTTTGGGAAACCAGCATTCTGGAGCTAACTTCTTCCAGATTCCTTTTAGATTTTTCACATGGTTTTGCAGGTTTGCGATTGGTACATTTGTTAGATAACTCATTTTGGAATCCATTGTTTTTTCTCTAATAATGCTCATTAAGTATAAATAACCCAGCATAAAGTGGATTTTTTTCCCATTACAGTAGTTATTTTTAAACATTTTCTGTACCTCGCTGTTTATGCCATCTCTGTAGGAGACTATCGCCCTCACATTTAATCTAATTTCTTGCCCTAATTGGATGACATCTGTTGTAAATTTCTTCGTCATCGTTTTTTCTTTACCAATTAATTTTGTTGCCAGTACTAAATTAAAATTGGAACATATACCATTGGCAATGAACACTACGAAATTTTGCGCTTTATTTATAATACAGCGACCCTGTTTAGCATTATATTTGTGTAATCCTTATCGCATCGAAGTTAATCACTACTTCCTTTTCTATGTCTTTTAATTTCTCCACATTTTTTTTTCATTTCCGCAATTTGCCTTTCTCTGCCTTCTCCCAATTTCCCTATTGGGCGACATTTTCGTAGCATTGGTGGGAATGAAAGTAGATTGTTTGACACATTGATAGTTCCGACTCGGTGTATTGGTGTTCTTCTTTCTCTTCGAAAAATAGTTTTGCGAAGAGTTGTGCCTTCTTTTCCGTCATTTCTTGCGATTCGGAGGTTCCAGTGACACGTCTGTAATTTCTTAATTCCAAGTCCAGATTTTCTTTATCAGTTTTGAGGTCCGCAAATTGTTTTTTCAAAATTTGAATTCTCGCCAGCATTAAAGCGTTTTCTGAGGAAGAGGGACTTTCTTCATGACTGTTAAATTTCATATTTGTGGAATGTGATTCAGAGGCGGCATCGACGGAGTAGTGGTATAATTCTAGGTTTTCTAACGCAGGAATTAAATCTGAGGAGGGATTTCTATTCTTGAAGACAGGCGTGAGGTTCGAGGAGGAGCTGTCCAAGTGCATCATTTGGTCTTCGGCTATTATGCCTTCACCTGTTTCTTCCTTACGTCTTTTAGCTTGCGCGGAAGTGCAGGATTGATTTTCATCCACCTGCACCTTCGTTCATCATTATGTATATGCGCATTCCTTTTAATAGGATGAACTTCTCCGAAGTGTTTTTGGGATATATATATTACTTTTGTATTAACGTTTTCCACATTGAATAGCTTCAGCCATTCCTCCCGCTTCTCTTGTTGTACACCCTCATTTCCACATGTTCTCCTTTTCCAGCCTTTTTGCTTTTGCAAACATTACAAATTCTTTTTCCCATTTTTAGAAAACAACCCGATTATATAGATTACTTTAAACGCTAATGCAATTTTTAAAATACCGACGAACAATACGAATATTGTTCCGCGATAATTATAGTATTATATACTTATGATATTATAAAATAAGAAAATAAGAAATCTACTTTCACTTGGATTAAAATTAAAATTTTTGAGTGCAATCTGAAAGAAAGAAAAAAGGAAGTCGGGTATTCTATTAGAATAATTAGTACATTTTAACAAAAGAAAAATATAAGAATAAGATTCTGGTGTCCACCATGAATGATATTGTAATCTGAGTAAGGGCTTCAGGAGCGAAAATTTCAATTATACTATAGTCTGGTAAAGCGAACTATTTAACGAAAGTATAAATAATTCAATATTTACATAAACAAGCACAAAAATGAAAGATAAACAAAAAAACAAAAAAGTTCAATCAACTAAATTAAAAAAAATAAATAAATAAACAATGAATCAATTCTTTCAATGACAAATTTAATTCCAATTAACTTTTTTTAACCCTGGAAGAGGAGCGATGCAGAGGACTTTAATGCTTGGTGGATTAACATCGACTGTGTTAAAACCTGCAACAAACCCTATGCGAAAAACTTTAATAAATTTGTAAACAGAATTGAACAGAAATTAGTACAATAAGAACAGAAAAAACAGAATCGAATCTTGTTAGTTCAAAGTTCGAAAAAAAGTGAAGACAACCCATTAACATGCAATATGCGAGGCGCGTAAGCATTTGTAAAATTCGTATTATAGTCATCATAGAGTTAGTTATATTAAATTTATCAAAACATTGTCAAGCATATAAGCTCAGACTTTCCCCGTTGTTTATATGTTCTTAGTAAGCATTGATAGCGATCAAGATCAAGTTAGAGAAAAGTTAAAAATCAAGTAAAAAAAAATCTATTAAAATTATTATTATTACGATCATAACATCGGTCGTTTTTAATAAAAATTCAAGTTAAAGTTAAAGAAATTTAACTTTTAGTTAAGAGTTAGGTATAATTTAACTTTAAGTAAACCAAAAAAAATATCTTTCAAAATATTCAGTTGTAGTCCTAATTCTTATTGAATTGAAATGTAGGGTTTCTCCCAGTTGACTAGTAATTGACAGAAAAAATAAAAGCGAATATCTGATAAAAGTAACCGTAAAATAAATGAATTGAAATAGAAAAATCATTTCTAAAATGTAAGAAAATCAGACGCAATAAATAGAAATTCAATCATAATAATCTCACTAACAATAATTTTCCGAAATATTTACTTTATTAATGAAAAGCATTTAATTTACTATTTTCTAGTTAAGAACATCAGTTCTTTCTTTTTGTTTTGCTAAGACGATCCTTTCGATATTTTGATTAGAATTTGGTTAGAGTGTTAAATTTTGTCTTAACTTATTTTTTTATTCAAATCTTTATATTAAGCTCGTAATAACCAAAATCATAACAATACCAATCCTTTCTATTGACTCAAAATTGTATAGAAATATTATCTTAAATATCGTATGTTAATTTGATTGTTGATCGTAATATGTAATCTTCATTTTATGTATTATAAACCGAATATAATTATAATCTTCACTTAGCTTGGAATACACAATTGCATATTTAAGTGCAACGGAAGTTTTAATTAATCACGGGAAATGTGATCGTTCATATCAGTTGTCACCAACCTATTGTCATTTCAAAAATTGCAAACCGATCAAATTATTTTTTACAATAATAAGACTTTAATAAAGAAGTCATAATCGGGCAAACCCGTTTCTGTTCTCACATCAGTAATGGCAATTCTGTACCATTCCAATGGGATACAAGAGAAAAGACCGAACAACTTAACGAAAGTATAAATGCAAATGTTGACTAATTTATCTCATAAATTCGATGAAAATATCTCACCTTTCTTGACAAAAATAAAGGCAAGTGTTGGATTTTTTTGAAAAATATCACTCACAATTTAATAAAAAAATGTTTTGGTTTCTATTGAGATTCTGTGAAATTAATTGCAATCTATTAACCTAAAAACGCTATGAACAATAAATAAAAAACTGCAAGTCATTTTTGTTTCAGCTAAGTTAAAAAAGATATGAAAAGTAAATTTGTTCTTTCTGCAGCGTGAGTGATTTTGTAAATTGTTAGCATAAGAAAATAGTCCTAATTATATTTTAAATTAAATATGTAGTTTAGTAGCCCAACATATTTGTAACTATATTGTTATGTTATATATCTGGATCGCCAAGTTATTTTTGACTTAAATTTTTAATCAACCATTCGCGCAACGCGCGAAATTTCGCGGAGTGCTTGGTTGATTAAAAATCGTTACGGTAACAATACCTAGGGCAGAAACAGAAGTTTTTGGTTTCTAGATCACAAGTGTTACCAGTGTTGTCTTTATTTCAATTCTGTTGGCTTATATCTGTTTTACAATATTACTTATGCTAATGTAACTTAAAGTAAATTCGCACGTTAACAAAAATAAATTTAAAATCAATGCTTATGTTAACAAAACGAAATTTAAAATAAATGCTTATGTTAACAACAAAAATAAATTTAAAATAAATGCTTATGTTAACAAAACGAAATTTAAAAATAAATGCTTATGTTAAAAATAAATGTAATAAGAGTGCTATAATAAATAAGTATATTAAGTAATTTATGTTGTGTGGTACATTACAATATATTCATAATTATTTTATTATTGGAATTTATGTGTGACAGCGAATACGATGCCACATAAACATATTTCTTTATGTGTGTGGTTTACCAGTAATATTAGTAAAAATTAATTTATTTTAGGAACTTCCTCCCAGAAATAAACACAATTACTATTATTGCAAACAAAATGTCATAACTTCCAATCATCAAACCATAACATGGTTGGGTTATGAAAGAATTCTTGTCAACTAAGCCCTTAGGTTGTATGTAAGATAGAAAATTATTATTATAGATCTATCTGCTATGCTCTGTTAGTAATAAATAAAAACCTAATTTTTTTTTAAAAGCAGAAGTGTTGAACCGTTTTGGCCCGTTTTAAATACCAACTTGTATGCAAGAGTTCCCAATGCTTCTCTCATATTTCAAGCTGATATATTCATTTTTGCTAACAGAAGACATTACACAGGCGAACAGACGGACAGACAGACATGCTTAAATCGATTCTAAAATTCATGCCAATCAAGTAGCCCGCTTTTCGGCAAAACCTTAATAATAAGCTGAACCAAAAACTCTATATTTAGTAAGACAATGAATTTTTGTACTAAACATTTTAATTAGAATTCCTGAAGTCCCTTAATTGACTGTTTACGATTTCCTGTTTTTTAATAACGATAATTAAAAAGCAAAAAGATTCAAAAATTGTCGACGAATTAATTAAACTAAAAAACTATTATATATCAGTATTGTATTTTACAGTGCGGATGACTTATATCTATTTTTAGTGAAAGCCGGTGAAACGATGAAATTTATAAAAATCAAGGTTCAATTGGAAAATACTCTTGGAGAAAAATCTGAAATAATCTCGATAAAAGAGTAAATATAATAATAATAATAATAATTTGCTGCTTTATTTACTAAAATTGTGTTGTTGTATTTTTCTTCCAAAGTTTATATAATTTCGGTTATAAACTGTAGTACTACGAATTCATTCAAAAATATTGCAATTCATCAAAATGTATCTCTGCAGAAAAACGGTCATCTACCCACTTCTGCTTTATTGTTACTTCTGGATTATTATGATCATTAGGGCAATACAATATCACCCATAAATAATTCATAATCTGATCCGAACTGCAATTCTAGTTTCACGTTAGTACAGGCGAATTCCCGCATAGTGCAATCGAAGGGTTTTCTGTTAATTGTGTGCGTTTTAGTAAATTGAATTATAATTATTTTTCTATCAAACCAGTTAGCGACAACTATTTATTTCATATTTGTGTCGTTCCTAGGTTCTTGGACATAAGCTGAGAAAGAAATAGAATATTATAAAAAGCAAAAGCACGTAATTAAATAAAAAACCCACTCGTGAGGAGTCTTCAAGACAATGGGCAAATGGCGAGATATGTTCATCTTCTCCAATCCTCCTTTTTTCATTAAGTGTATCCATATGTAAATGGGAGCCATCTGTAATGGTAATAGCGCAATAGATTTGTAGATTAAAAAAGTACATGTCTCAACGCAGGGGACTTATTATGATCTGGAAATTCTAAGGGCTCTAAAACGAATAATTTGAACACTGACAAAAAATTAAAAATAGGATTTTTTTGTATACTTCTCGATATAAATTGCAATAAAAACCACATTAATTAATCTCTTCCTTTACGTAGTGAGAGCTTCCGTTGAATATCTTTCCTTTCACTATATATTGATCCCTTACTTTCTAATAATGAAGAATAGAATTATAGATTAGGATTGAAAATAAGTTGCACTCAATCACTTTTAAAAGAAAATATAAAGTAATGCTGTAAATATAATCCGTCCATATAAATTGATCCCTATAATTATGTTAAATATATAAATTAATGAAGATTGAAAAGTATACGTTGGGTACAGAAATGTTTAAAAAGCACCGTCAACTTAAATTAATGGCTCTTCGTGTCGTTAACATCTGATTAAGCGTTCCTTGGGCAACGACATATTTAATGTTTCCTTGGACAGTCAACGTTATATTTAATTTTGTTTCTAAAATTATTGTAATTACCGCCTGCCACAGATCTTTCTGATTTGTTTATCTCAAAAACTGAGACTCATTTCAAAAATGCAAACTGGCTCTGACCGAATAATTGACATACACTACAATTAACAAAAGATTTTAGATTTTGTTGCATGTAAACTTTTTTAAATTCCCAATTATTCTTCTTAGGACGAATATAAGCGACAGGTGTCCCATTAATGAAGCGGAATGGTAGAATGTTTTTCTTGTTCACTTTTCATTTCATTGCAATTATAAACATATCCAAATATATCAACAAAGTACAATCATTTCATCAAATCATCCGATTCTAAGGACCAGGCTCAGCTTTCAAAGCATTCCTTTTTTCATTTTCATAGCACACCCATTGACTGTTTCGATAAGCATGTGGCACCATTTGTTCTTCATACCAATCCAAATGCCCTTGATTCGCCTCCTTCTGGAAAAGTTCACATAATTCGTTACAATCAGGTTTCATTGAATATAAGACCGCTATGCCACGACCTTTGGTATATAATTGTAACAATACAATTATTAGTGATATTAACAAAAAAATTAATATTAACCAATATATGAGGTGCTCCGACATTGCGTTGTGATGGATTTTCGAAATTAAAACAACGTCCATAAAACGGAACACCAATAACCAGTTTGTTACGGGGAGTGTATGCAAGAAATTAATTACAAAATTAAATAATGTTCCGGGTGCGTACCAAATTCGGCAGTAGGACCATTAACAACCAAAAATTGGCCTCCTAAACAATTGATTGAATTAAAATTAGACTTAGACTCATATTCTACCCTACCTTGGATTGGTGTATAAGCCAAACTAAATAGACGATCTCCAATTGGAAGAGAATGGTACTGCGAACGAAAAGTTCCGTTATAAGCATTGAACCCGTCCTATGCACATATGCACATATACAATTTTTATCTAAAGGCTTTCTCCATCTGTTCACAACAAATCAAAACAGAAAAAACAAGACTGTTAACATTATGAGAAGCTAGCTTGTGTTCAGAAAACTTAAATCAATTAAATTTTCAAAATGTTTTGTTTGGATTCCACATCTAGTATTTTTGTTTTAAATTTATATTAATACTATTATTCCATTTTCCATAAATCATAGGTCTTATCAAAACGTATATCGTTCTTTGTTAAGGACTTTTCCTTTTTTCTCCATTAAATTTCCGTTTTGGATACATCGGCTCTCTCGAGGACAGAACATGTTGTGGCGTCTTGCGGAAGCTCTTTTTCTGCACTGATAGAAGCGTTCACTTGTGAATATAACTGAAACTTTCTTTTTTTTTAGTTTGTTGGTGTTCCAGTTGATTTATTTTTCTTATTGAGATCGTTTGGACAAGAGTTGCCGTCATCGCTCATGAAATTGTAAAATTGTGAGTTGTGGTCCCCTATCAATGAATCATTTCTAGTTGAAAAAAAAATCAAACAAATCCAGAAATTTTCTAATCTATGGATATATGTAATTTGTTTGAAATTTGCCACAAGCTAAAGAAAATTTAACATTTTTTTCTTAAAAATGGAAAATACTCCAATTATTCTTTTTTCCTTTTCGAAATTGATTAAATTTACTGATTTAAAATTTAAATTCTAAAGTGTAACCAACAATTTATACATAAAATGTTCATCAAATTGATGCCTGGTAAATAAGCTAAACATATGAATTGATCCCGATAAATATGCTAAATATATAAATTGATGAAGTTCGAAAAGTATATGTTGTCTACAGAAATGTTGAAAAAAGCAAAAAAAATGTTCAAAACTTAGAAAAATTCTTGAATGTCCAAAACTTCGAAAAATTTTCAATGTTCAAAACTATTACCTGCAATAAGCAAAATATTTTATACTCGTTATACATTAAATTCATTTTTCCAATCTTAATTCTTTATTTATTTTCAGCCATAAATAAGTAAAACTGGAGGAAATATTTTTAATTTAATGGTCGTATATTAATTTGGTAAATTAACGATTTATTCGTATCGCGCAACCCGAAAGGTTGAAAAACCACCAATATTTTCGATATGACCAAGGTAACCAATGAATTTGAGCGCAAAATTTTCGCAGTGGGCGTGTCAAAAATTCTTACTTAATGCCCGGGTCATGTTGTCACAATCATATCTGCAATATTGGTCTAGATTACTCCAATCTTTAATAGAACTGTTTGAATTGCCACCAAATAAAACTATTTTGGAGAGTGATAACTTTGAGATTGAAAACGGCGGCCAATTGACTTATGCTCACCCAAACTACAAGATCTTGCGATCAAGCTGGTGTGCGCCTAATTTAAGTTTCAATTGTTTCCTTTATTTAAATTTATTTTTACTCATTCCATTATCAGTAGTTTTGCATTTAGTTAAGATTCGTTTGTGTTAAACTGTTTGAGCCCCGAATTTCTTTTTTGATATATTGTTCCTTCGACAGTCAACATTTGAGATATTGTTCCTTCGACAGTCAACGTTATATTTAATTGTTCCTTGGAAAAAAACATTAGATTAATTGGTTCCTTGGGAAAAAAAATTAGATTTAATGGTCAGTTGATTTGAAGTTTAAATTTTATAAAAAAATATATTTTTGTTGTTTTTGCAGATGAATGCCAAGCATTCAATTATTTATTTGTTATAAATTTATAAATGATATAAAATATGATTTTTGTAATTTAGACACCTTTCTTAAATATATATATATATATATATATATATATATATACATAAGTTCGGATTATCAAACTCAAACACGTAATGTAGAACAACAATTTAAGTGCACTGATCCTTCTAGTTGCCGTAATCCGGTATGTTCTAATCGCCGACATTTCATGTTAGACGTGGAGAAGTGTTTATTTGCGGATTTTCAAAAAGTACATTCAAGAAACTCAATCTGAATTACCACGCGTACTGTCAAGATTATCTTGCGTTGCGAGATAGTAGAGACGGTTCAAGCAGGTGACCTTTATGATTTCACGGGTACTTTAATTGTAGTGTCCGAAGTTGATCTATAGATAAACAATTACAGTAATAAGTGTATTTTAATCCACTATATGAAAGACGTAAAAAGGAACCAGATTTCTTTTTCTCTGGCGTGTTTCTGGTTAGTTACAGCCTTTTTAATGTACGGTCTACTTAGATATAAGCATTCCCCTGTACGGTCTACTTAAGGCACATAGGGACCAATTCTGATTACCGAAACGAATCATATATATTGTGAGGACCAAAGTCGTACCCTCGTTTTGGTCCACACGGTTCCCCTTCCTAATTGCTGTGCGGTTACTGCAGTAGGCAGTAACCCCCAGCGAAGGGTCGGAATGCGACCCTGGGGGTAAATCAGCCAGGTGGCAACACCACGGGAAAATAGAGCAAGTGGGGAACACTGCTGTTTCCGCTTGCTCTCTCTGCTCCTGAACAGCGACGTGATCGGTCGCGTGATGGTCTGAAATCTTGTCCACGTTAATCCGTGTAGGAAGGCTTTTAAAGGGGACTTTGAGTTGTCGTCCGGGATAAGGGAATATGACTGTAAACGGACGGACTAACATTTTTAAGTTTTATTTTCTTTTGTAATAAACGTGAATTATTAAACGACCCGTGGTTTGTTTTCTTTTATGAAGAATTCCGAATAGGAACGTGATCATAGGTAATTGAACCCCTGGAATCCGGCGAGCCGGCCCAGGCCTAAAAAAAGGGAACAAAATCTGTTCCTTACAATATACATGGGAGTGGAATAGCAAATTTATTTTGTAAAAAACGAGAAAACTTATAACTTCACACCAAAAAACGTTGAAAACATAGAAGATCGTTTATTAAAACAACATTTATTTCTTTATTCATTTTTTTCTATCATTAAGAATTTCAGCATCACCAAAAAAATGTACATAAAAGTATATAAAAGTCTGAAAAAAAAAATATTTATTTCCGCATATAAAATGTCTCTATTCATTACTTATAGATAAGAATAGAAATATATATTGATAAATATTGTGCCAGCAATCGCGCTTATACAAATACGGCAAATAAATGAATTATTAAATATTTTATTATTATTATTATTTTTATATTTTCTAGCCTAATGAAATTAATTCTTAGACTTATGTTAAATAGTAAGCTTAGTAGATTTAATAAAGTTATATATTAAATTGATGTTACGCTCGGTAGCTGATTTCAGGATGTCCATGGGATTGGATGATCCAAATACGATTCTTCTAATTTAAATTTACGTAAAATAGATAAAAATATTTTAATAAAAAACAAGGATTTTAAATTAATGTAGTTATGTGCTTGAAACAATAAAAAATTTTATGCAGAAGACGGTATCAATAATCTTTTTCTATGCTTAATGCTATTGGATTAATTAGAGACACAAGGAGAAGCTTACTTAAATATGTTACAAAAAAAAATTAAATTACATTTTATTTTCAGCGACGTTTAAATTGATTTGATTCCATTGAAATAATGAAGATGATGACAATATCACAAGATTCGCTGTCCTAGTTTATAAGATCAAATTTAAATTAAGTTTAAAGATGTAGGTCATCTAACCTGGAAATGTAAATTATTACCAGCGTTTGAAAATTTTATAACTTTAGCTCTGCGATACTTACATTAAGTGGAGCCAACAAAATCATTTCCCTCGATATTTCGCCAGGACCTTTGAATTCGCCATTTTCAGGTCTGTCATACAATAATAAATACTCAGATTCACTCAAAGGCAAAAAGAAAAACTTGCTGCAATGCTCAAACTGCAAATGAAATCATTAGAAATAAAACAAAATGCAGGCAACCCTCCTACAACGCGGTACTTCTATAACGCGGTTTCGCTGCAACGCGGTTCGAAAATTGCGGAAAATTTCCTATAACGCGGTACTCCTACAACGCGAGTTTCAAGAATTTTTTTAGATAATATTCTAAAAAACTTTAATTTTGCATTATATGTTTAGTTAAAAAATTTGTGAGATCTAGCCTCTTTGATTTTTACACTACATATTTTAATTTTACAAGAAAAATCGACTATCTGCATGTGTATTGTCTCTTTATAGCATGGCTAGAATTTAATCGACGGCAAAGTTACAACGCAATTTTTTTCAAACACACACATTCTTTTTTAAAAAGACGAAATAAATTAAGCAGATTTAGTGGCAATGACAAATGAAGCATTA
>KK351096.1:647358-670511 GCA_000671755.1 Glossina brevipalpis
TGATTCTGAGCAAATACATTCTGGCAGATGTATAATTTGCGGTAATGAGTACACGGACGGTTCTTTTATAAGAGAGGACGAATTTTTAAAAACGCGTAGATCGTCGGGATTTTTGGCAGCGTAAGCTTTGGCCTATCTCTGCCATATCATTAGTTATTAGTTCATCATTTGCATCTCAAAATTCTTGTAATTCTCTCATTAACTGTTTCAAACGTGGATAATCTTTGTACGGTTGAATCTAGATTCAAAAGGATTTCTTCAATAAATAGAAATATTTAAATAAAATTTATAATACCGTAAATGTGGAAGGATTTGCTGATAAGATAACGCGTATTTGAAAGAATTCATTCAACGCGTACTTGAAAGAATTCATTGGCATTGGTTCATAATCACTCAGCTTTGGTAGCGCGCCTAATTTCTGAGGTGAGCTCGATCCCGTACTTAAAGTTATGGTGTTTGTTGTAGCATTTAATCTTGAAAGTGAGCCATTTTTTGCTCCCTTCTAAACTTTTGGAGACTTTTCCATATTATATGAATCCACATTATTGCCATCACAACATCTTAACAAATAAGAACATTTTTGTTCAATATTTCAACTTGGCGCTCAGCACTTTACAACAAATTGTTACTTAATCTTTATTAAATTTTTACAGTGTTATGAATATCTAAAAGTATCTAACATTAAACACGTAAATAAATACAAGAATAGCTTCATCTGAGATAATTCGAAAGAGTTTGACTATTTTTAGATCTAGATCTTTGATAGTTTGCCAGATAAGAAAAATTATTGGAAGAGTATAGACTGGAATATGAAACAGGGAACTAATCTGGAAATGCTCTAAGATAAACACAAGCTTTCATACCAGGTTTTTTCGCTAAATGTTCAATACATCAAATGAACCGAACTCTATAGCGAACCATACCAGGAAGAGTGTTGCAATATTTTCAAAAAGATTATATTTCAACTCTCGCGAATTAACCAACCAACAGAACACAATTAAATCAATAATCAATAAATTTCAATAATGAAACCTCAGCAGATCGCTTAATTTATTTAAATGTATAAGAACGATCTTTTACGGCCACAATGGTACTCATCTCAAGGAATTAATTTCCTTAATTAGAAATGCAAATCTGTCATTTTAATATCTGCCATCTTTTAATATTTTAATGATGAGTTTTTACAAAACTATTACTTTGAAAGGACAATCTTTCTTTCTCTTTCCCCTCCTTTTGTCTTTACACTTCTCAATTTTTTAGGATTAGTTTTTTATCAAGTCAAAGCTTTGAACTCTCTGCGCTGGGACTTAGGAGCTTATCTAGCCACATACTAACACTTGAGTTATATAATATATTAATAAGTTGGGCATATATGTCACATACCGCAATAGCCTGCCCTAATCCCGAGAAACTTTATACCTCAAAAAAAAAAAAAAAATTAATAATTAGCAGTAAATTGTTTTTCAATGGCGATCATAAAATCTGTTAAATGATTGATTAGAGAATGTTCGGTTTTCTTTTTAAGTAGTTTTTAAGATATTTTGCACGCTGTAATTTTAGTAACTTTTTGTCTATTATGTGCACATTTTAGAATCTGCTGATCGTGCACATTATAGTTTAAGCAAAACAACACCTAGCCATCCACTCACTTGTTCACACATATACCTCATTCAATTTGACACTTGCAATTTGTTTATCTTTAGAATATTTACAAGAGAATGCTGAGTACTCAGTTTACAATTCTCACACTAAATATTTACCTCATAAGAATGCTGGGCAATCAGTTTCTAGTTCCCACGATAGACTGCTGAGCAATAACTTTGCATTTGTTATCGTTATGTTTGTTTTAGTTAAGAATGCATATAAACCCTAGTATTTTAAGAAAGTTTGTCACAATAAATTGCACGTTCAGTAGAAACGCTGGTGTATTTACTTAGGGGGAATTTGTGGTGCCTTGTGGAATCATCGATTTGGACGCTCTGGTCAATTTAATTTTGCTGCTCAGCGGATTCCTCACTTCAATTAAAATTAGAGTTTCGTATAACGAACTCTAAAACAACGGGTTAAAATTTTAGGATTTTAGCTATCATCTAGAGAACTAACTTAAGGGTTAGTTCTCAACTGAATATTTACTTATGCATTTGGAAATAGTCGGAGGACTATCTTCAAGCAAAAGTATACAGAGAAGGTTTTATAATTTTCGATCCATTTGCCTCTTGTCGAATTTTTCCCATATTGCTAATATCGTATTTATACTGCTTGTAACAAATGCATTTATGCATGGCAAGCAGGAAAACATATCAGACACGTTTATCGTGGGCACACAAAAAAAATGCTCACACCATATTGCCATTTGCCCATCATTTGTTTTTCCAAAAACTTAGAAAATTTTTTTATTCGTACAAAAACTTAGAAAATATCCTTAAATATCCGAAACATTTTTGCACTTTTCTCTAACGAACCTGTCCCGAAGGGGCATAAACGTGGGTCACTCAAGTCATTCGAATGAGAAACTCGTAAACTTAAATGGTTACAAAGGCAATAACATAAAAAGATTCTTTTATGTAACGATAGCTTTTTTCTTCAGCAAAGAAATTGGGCTTAAAAAAAGGAATGTCTTGTCGTAAATATATTGAGAATGATTGACGATCATATAATCGCAATTTGATATTTTCACTATATCTCTTAGATGCTGGAAATTGTTAAATGCTATTATGTGTACTCATTTTCAAAATTAAATTCTGAAGTTGCTCCAAGCGTAGCTGCACCACAGCTGCACGAATTATTCAAATCAGGCGTGCCTGATGAAATTAACGCGCTTACATCGTCTAATGATGAGTACAGGAAATTGAAACGTGAAATTACAACTTTTGCTTTCGTTTAGGCTCTACTCAATTAACAATATAAGACCATTTTTTAACATACCTTTCAAGTTCATGTTTAATACGGATGGCATCGTTGACAGTACACAATGTTCCGGAAGCCTCCAAACGAGTACAAATCGTGACCATTGGCAACGTACCAGGTACGGCTAATTTTACCTAAATTAAAAAAAAATAGCTTGTCTTAGTATTTCTAGACACTTTGAAACCTGCCAGAGCTTCGCAATTGATCGGTAGCGAACAACGTATGCGTGCTACTATTTTACTTGTTATGGCCGGTATATTGTGCAACCTTACTTTGATGACTTGTGCTGAAAATTTGCTTAAGGCTACACTTAGACTTTCCAGCAAAAATATTTTTGATATGTTTGTGCGACGCACTATACTACAATCAATATAAGAAACGCTGTAACAACCATCATCTAGAAGACAGTCAGGGCACCTTGATACCATTTCATATTTCCATCTCCGTTGCCGTCATCATTGTGTTCGCAAATTAGAAGCAAATTCGATCGCTACGAACCTTCCAGAATCACTTTGTGTTGTTCTCGTTTAAATTTTGGTGTCACAATTTCTTCCAAAGGCTTCTAAAAACTTGTTTACAACTGAAACCAATTTACCGTTACTTATCTGTACATATTTCACTTCTGGACGTTTATTTCATGAGGTACTCCTTCATCATCACCATTGTGGACATGTTTTGGAAATAGAGCTTCCACCACTTTCCTCATGAATACTGGGCTACTCGGCACCTCCATTCTACTAGTTTTAACTTTTCTCCTCGCATTTCGTTTTGCTCCATTTAATTGCTTTCTTGAGTTGCCTGCGTGTTTCGGTATACTGCTGCTTGAGTTGCATGTAATTAGCTGCTCTTATGATCCGTTTCGCTTTGCGTCTAGCAGCTATGCATTTTTTTCTGATCATATTAATCTCTTCGTTTCACCAGTAAGCTGGTTGACGATTTTTACATGTTATTCTTCTAACCATTGCAGCATCACATGCCCTTCTTACATGCGCTGAAACTGTCTTTAAGTCTTGCTCTAACATTACTTTAAACATCTCCTCACCCAGTGTATCCACTTTCCATGATTTTGTGAAGCTATCGAGTTGATTTGGCGATAATCGCCGCATGGTCGCTATTTTTGTACAGCTCACTAACATGCCATCTGCAGAATCTAGCCTGTGCCGTGCTTACAAACGTGAGGTGCACGATCGATGTAGCTCCATTTTTTTCGAAAATATTTTTTGTCCATCTTTTAGTAACACCACGTCCAGTGTTGAAAAGGCACTTGTGAGTGTTTTGCCCCGCTCGTTTGTGTATCTGCTTTCCCATTCAGTCGGCAATCCGTTGAAATCTCCTGCTATAATGCTACGTCATGTTTGGCTTGCCTCGGCTATTATTTCATCCAGTGCTGCTTGGGGGCAGGTAGCAGCTATATATGTGAATCCCTTCTACTTTGATCATGACGAAGTACTGCTTATTGGCTAGCTGTGTTTCCCGTAATATTCTCTTATTACATACCCATATTGCCGCTTTCTGTAAGGTATCACTTAATTACGGCTCGCCAGTCAGGTTTTTATATTGTTCTGCTATTATGGCTATGTCGATATCATGCTCATATACCGTTTGAGTCAACAGCTCCTGGGCCGCTTCACAGTGATTAAGATTAATTTGTATTATCTTCATTTTGCGCTTTTTGTTCCAATCATCTGATACGATGGACATTGCCTATCTCCGATGGGATGGTTTGCATCGAGCCCTTTTTCGCTGCAAATTGCACATTCAGCCTTGTTCTTGCATTCTTTGACCTTATGTCCTGATTTACTGCAGTTGAGACAACAGAGGCTTCTGTCAGTTTTGGTCTTGTACGCTTTGGCAATGTGTCGATACTCCAGATATTCGAAGCACCGCCAATTTTATTTTCACCGAACCAATTGTATCTTCATTTTTTGGAGAAGGTCTACAGCTAGCTGGCTAGGCAGAGTCACGATTGCGGTCTGTGTGCCTGCTTACGACTTTTTTACGGCCTTTACAGCAGTTGAGTTTATTTTCTGCTAAGGTGATAGGGCATTTATGGCTTCTCTTAATTCCTCTTTACCTTTTATTTCATCCAGGTCTTTGATCGCGATGATCTTCTCATTACCCAGCAGCATGATATCAGCTTTTTCGCCGAGTATATTACCGATTTCTTCCTTATATTTAATCGGATTTCCTTCGCACCATTTTTTCAATTCCAGCAGTATGTCTCCAGTTTGTTAAGTTCATAATTTTTTTGGATGTTTTTTAGTATGTCACTATCATCTCTGCTGCCTTTTCAATTATTATGGCTTCCTTTTGTCAGTGGTTTTGCTTTTGGCCCGTACTTGTTGCGCCCTTGAACAATAGTCCAGTTCTTATTTGGTACTTGTCCAGCTTCTTTTGCGCTTCTGACCCTGGACTGCATTATCGACTTTTTTGGAAAGTGTATCATTGCCTGCTCGATCTTCTCTTTCCCTCTTGCCAGCGCCTACCTTTCGCTTGGGTATGGCCTTCGTTTTGGTCATTGCATCCCTGTGACCGCTACGCTGTTTTCTTTCTAAGGTTCACAAGGTTCCGCACCGGGTGGTGTGTGCTGCGTCTGCCACCTCCCATCATTTCGATGAGTCCTACTATCCTATTTCCGAGCTCGGCGAAAGCATGGATCTTTGGTGCCACTGGCTGCACGCCTGGCAGAGAGGGCGGTGACGAGTTGCTCCTGCGTTGTACGTGAGTTACTGTCAGAAGCTCCGGTGAGCGTGCTACGCGGCTGCTGCGTTTGAAAGCATCGAGTTCGGTTGTTTGTACATTAGGCGACTACTGCGCGCCGTGTATGGCATCATTTCTGGTTGGCGGGGTTCCCTTGCCAGTTATCGTTGACATGACACCGATTTTGTTTTGCGTGTGTATTATTGTGTATGTTGTTGTGTATGAAAGTATGTGGACCGTAAGAATTTTAGTGATTTATGTGTGGTTATCGCGTATGCACTATATGTCTATTGTTAAGTTTATTGCTAATATTTGTTTGTATTGATGATTCTATTTTCTATTTTCTTGTAGATATTTCTTTGGCCGTCGGTCAGTGAAGGTAGACCACGAGATGATGGGTATCTTTCAGCTTTACTGTATGCTACACTTTTTCTGCGTGCGCACAAGTGACTCTTAAATAGTATTGTGTCTGCGCTGTTGACGAAAGGTTTCGCACTTTCTCAGCCAAAAGCGACGGTGTTAGGCTTTTTTCCTTTTTTTTATTTTTATGCACTTCACTTTGTACTTTCGTTCTTCTTTTGAGCGGTAACACTACTTTTTTAACTTTCACCCTAGCGAGTTCAAGAACGCCGAGAGAAGAAAGAAACAAGCAAAAGGTTTCTTCTTCTTAGTCAGCTTTACTATTTGGATCGATTTATTGTTTATTTGATCCTAACGAAAATCAAAGTACAAAATTCGCGGAGCGCACAAAAAACTCGTCTAGACGCTATGAATTCAGTCTCACCAATCCCTACATATACGTTGCCTACACGTGTATGGCATGGCATCTTCAAAATCCCATACACATAAATGGACAAATAGCATGATCAATGCTAAGCATGACGTGACATTTGTCAACACACGCACGCGCAGTTGCGAAAATATGGTGTGATCTTTGGCTTTATGTTATTTCGCACACACATACGTAGCCTACGCATGAGTGGCATTCCATCTGTCAACGCATACGCACACAGATGCACAAATGGCTTGATCAATGCTTTATGTATTTATAATGATCAATCCATATATATATATATATAGAATTAACGATTCTTACCCCAAATTTTCAATACAAGTTGGACAATACCGTATAATATTGTTACGAAAATTACCTTTCGTGTTTTACCCTGTAAAGAATAAAATAATTCTTGTTATTTTATTGTCAGGGTAGACTCGCTGTCTGCCCAGGATTCCCATCTTCGATTATTCTTCCAGTATTCTTCTTCGGAATCAATAAAGAAAACAAGCGCACCACATCCGATATATTCTATATACTTCATTTATTATTTCATTTTCTTTCGTAAGTCTAGAACATTAAATAGAAGTCCCAGTCCGTCTGTCCCGATGCTGTCCTCGGACAAGGTATTGACCCTCAAGCCCTATCCACGCGGATTAAAACGGATTTTTAGCGGAGCAATTCGCGACTATCATCGTCGCCGTTTTAGGTAAGAGAGAGCAAGCGGAAACAGCCGTTTTCCCCACTTGCTCTATTTTCTCGTCAGGAAGGTGGTGTTGCCACCTAGCTGATGTACCTCCAGGGTCGCATTCCGAACCTTCGCTGTGGGTTACTGCAATAAGCAGTTAGGGAGGGAAAGCGTGTGGACCAAAACGAGGGCACGACTTTGGTCCTTACAACCCTTAAGGCACAGTTCGTATCTTTAGATCGCGAAAACCTTAGATTTTGGCTATTTACAATTTCCTTTATTTATTAGGAAGTATTTATAATCTCAATTATTCATAATTTATTACAAAGCACATATTTTCTTCAACATTTAGTTAGTTTTGTAATATTTTTAATCGACTGGTTGTTTTAAGCAAAATGCTCTGCTTATAAACCCTACGAATATCACAAACTCTGCATACCCTTCTGCTTTACCTGCGAACACGTAGTTTCATTAATCCGCTTCTTGTCAGGTTTCACGGAAATTGTTTGTTAATCTTTGCTTTTATTGACAGCTGCAAATATGTCTTTTTATGACCGCGATAGGTATCGCATTCAAAGGAATTTCCTCTCCATAGATTTATCAAATTTGTTATAGTTGCCTTTTATTAGTTTGTGATTTTCGTAACAATATAAATAAAGTATGCCTACATTAAAAATGGAAAAGAAAAAATATTGTAAGTAATGAAAAGAACAACTAATTAAAAATCAAACAATGGCATACATACTAGATCAATGAAAATGAAAAAAAACTAAAAAAGGAAAATAAAGGCAAGTGGAGAATATTCTAAAATATCTGACTAATACGAGTATTATTTAAAAAAAAAACACTTGACGAACTTATTTAGGTAAGTTTTAAAAAATTTCTTTATTAATCCCGAAGTGGGAGCTCCGAATTTTAATGTTCGGTTGGTTTTATTTATTTGTTTATTTAAAAGATTCAGCTATAATTGCTATCAGCCGAACTTAAACTATAAATCTTCCGCCATAAGTGCTTTAATATTAAATTAAAATACAAAAAGAAATATAATAAAACATGAAACATGAAGTGAAACTGAAGGAAAAAATTGAAAAAGAAAAAAACTTATATATGATAAAATAGGTTCACGCTCACAGTTTATAACCATAAAACAATATGAGTGTGGGATATAGGATGGATGCGTGGCACTAGATCGCCGCAAAGGAGCAAAGTTTGGCCGTCAATTGTTTGTGAAATGAAAAAGTCGTAGTAAATACTCTTTAATTTTATCGTTCGACACCGATATGAGAATTAAACGATAAGCGTTACTAAAGTTGGGAACCTCATCCTTCGTAAATATAATATGAGGAAATATATGTAGCCATTAGAAACACATAACGCAGGCCAGTAGCAACCAAAAAGATTCGTAGAATCTTCCGGTATAGCACAGGCAAAGGATCGACCTATGGCTAGATTGCATACACTCAATACTCAATAAGGAAACTTTTTAAAAAAAAGGCAATTTTGCTATCGGGCTGAATTGACATAAATAAGATGATTGGCATGCATAATGTAAAAATTGAAGACAGTCATCAGACAAATCTGATGCCATAGCACATGTAAAACAAATTGCAAAGAACTTTTTTTTACCAAAAACGAGGTAAGCGTAAGAAGATGAGAAGACAATGGAGAATACAACTATTCAGAAATGAAAATTAAGCAGACGAAGTTAATAAATTATAATATTTTCTACTAGACCATGCTAGTGAATTCCGATCTGTAAAGGTTTTGTAAGTTTTTTGTGTTAAAAACATTAAAATAACACAAAAAAATGGGGCAAAAAAAAATGCGAAAAAAATTAATCCCGCGGAGGTTTACAAACTATGATTAAATACTATTAAATAATAACTTAAGTAATAATATAAATAATAATAATAAATAATATAAAGCATTCAAACTTCATAGACACAATCCATTAACTCTTTTAACTCATTTGAATTTAGTATCAATTTTAAAATTGTAAAGTTTAACTTAAATAATATCGAACACAGATTAGCGATGCTTTAAATACCTTTTTTGCGCATTGAAAGAATAGTTGATATTACCAGGGTCAAAAGTTGCACTATGCAAGTCGTATCCTTCTAAAAAAGTAATAAAATTTACCACAAAATATTGAATCTTTCTATGCAGATATAATGACAATAGCAAAAAAATACTTTTTAGGCTTCACGTGTATTAGTTATAATGTTTGAAGAAAAATCAAAAAGATAAAGTCACTACTTCTTTGTGTTTAAGCCATCTTATACAGTTTACGTTAACTAGAGTGACAAACATTTGGCTTGACACATGCAGTTATTTGTTTCCAAAAAAAAATCCCGAAATGAAATGGCTCCTCGTAGGGCTATAAATATCTGCATCAATCTTTTATGGACATTGTTGCTGAAAAGTAATTAAAGCAAAGCTTCTTACAAATTATAAATTGCTTTGCACTTTGGCTATTATTCACTGCCCGTTCGCCTTTGAAGTGTACTTATGTTTATCTCAAATAAAATTGATTTTTATTTTTTTTGGAAAACAAAAATGTGTTTATGCGTTTGTTGTGTTATTGTAAATAAAGCCACAGGCAATACTACACCATTTGATTTACTTTGCTTTTAGGTCAGATGAAGATAAAAAGTTTCTTATGATCAATATACAAGTGTTTATACATGTTTGCCTACTAAGAAGACATAAGAATTCCATTAATATTAAGCAAAATTATCTCATTTAAAGCTTTCAAATAATGGTAATTATGAACAAAAAATCTTTAAATAAATAATATGCATAAATTAAAAACAGTAGTCGCATTGACCATTGAACACACTAAACCATTTACTTTCATGATAAAATATCAAAATCCATTAAGGAAGGTTATCAATAGGAACCCTTAGGAAGAAGAGGATATAAAGCCTAAAATGACGTAAACCAAATTAAGCGAAATTAATTTCTATGGAAAATATCTTCTTATACTCCACCTACTTTTATCATAAAGTACTGAAAATAGATCTTGTTGCGGTGTAGAGACTTATTTTAATGAGAATCCATATATATAAAAAACAAACCTACGTGGTCCACTTAAATTTTATAGCAAATTACTATTTTTCACTAGTTTTCACCATGACATTAAAATTTTTGCCATGTAAAGGCTTGCTTTTCATAAGAAACATTATATGCTTCCATCCGAACGAAATTTTTAACGTTTATTTTATATAGCAAAATACTAATTTCATATAAACATTTTATTCAAATAGTTAAAGGTTCTTTATTTGGGTAATGGTCATAAAAATAGTCCGAACGAACTCATTTTCAATGGCGTTAAATCTTGAACCCAAAAATATCAGTCCAAAAATTTAACCAAGACATCTTTAAAAAATGAGTTCTATAGGTAGAACACAAAAATACACGGAGGGACAGGCAGAGAAGGCTAAGTCGTTTCAGAAAATAGTTCTAAATCGAACGGTATGATAACAGACAGGTCTATCGTAAGTATGCCAAATCGTAAGTAAGTAAAGATATATATAAAGATTGTAAAGTTCCCTATTAACAGGTAAACACGTAATACTCATGCAGGACCAACCATTAAATACACAATATTAATTGCTTGGTGTTTGCGAGTAGACGTTTGACCCGAATTGGTTGGCTTTTGGTTTTTGTTAAGAAAAAATTAAAGCTCAGCTCTGAACTGTCGATAATAGTGGGCTGTTGTTTAATTCATAGCATCGCCTAATGCTTATTACATACCTTTTCACTTTTCTGACGGAATACGAAGGCCAACTAGTTGTTTGGAACCACCGTAAGAATAGAAAGAATTATATTCGGCTGTGCTCAGCCTTTTATATCTACCACAGCGATCTTGATTTTTTTACTTTGCTAGCATTGAAGAGATTTAGACATGATTTAGTGTGTAAGACATCGAAAATTTTGAAAATTTATATAATTTTTTCCTTATTAGCTATATAATATACATAACAACAAAATATACATTCAAAAATTCTTCTCAGTTAAACTTTGCATTTTAGTGCCAGCCTCTAACAATATAGATTAAAAATTCAATCTATATTTAAATTGCGCAAAATGTTACAATACATCTTTAAAACACAACATTTTTTTAATAATTAATTAAAATAACAGATTTTGTTTGATACGAATTAAATCTGCATGAATACAAACGATCATATGTTGAGTTTCCTTGGTAAGATAACGAATCCAAAAAACGAGTAAAAGTTGTCTAAGGTTTTGTTTGACGCTAATACATATTATTAATTTGCAAAAATGAACGGCTTTGCTGCTCCCTCCAGTTCCTTCTACACGAGGATTACTTAAAATGAGGAAGACGTAAAAAGCTCATTGAAGATCGTATAGTCTTCTATTTAGTTAATTACTAACGCACTATAAGAAAATCGCCTTTCCGTTTTTAGTATCGGCTCCCTGTGGCTCCCTTACGAATTGTCCAGTTCTTACCAGGAGGCTAATCATGTAAACAAGAAACAATCTCTAGAGTAGGAGATGGTGAGAGTCTTCGACCAAATCTTACCATACAAAGAAATTTGTTGGTAATAATCTTCAAATACGCTCAACGCAGTGTGTCAAATGTGTAGATAACAAAATTGACATCTCTTGTTATCTCAAGGCTTATATGATTACCCCCCAGATAGTCAGATTAGTTAACATTTGTTACTAAACATATTTTTATTTTAATCGTTGATCTTTTATTTATATATTGTAGTCTATCCTACGTTTGTCGATTGCAGTGACGATTACGATTTCAATATTCTGCCTAAAAGAAAATAAACGATTTTATAACTCTCGCCACTTTGTCAATTTCGTTGGAAATTCAGGAAAGACAGTCCATGAATCAAGTTTACGACGATTTATCGATTGTAATTGTATTTATGAAAACAGCCCTTCCAGTCTTCTCTAATACCTTTCATTAACACAAAAATTTTTCTTTTAAGACTTTCCTCTTTTCGATGAAGAATGAGATAATAATGTAGAAAGTTATTAGACCACTCTAAAAATCCAAATCAGATAGAAAATGTTTAAATTTTTGAATAGTCGTTGAATTTCTTGAACGGAAAATGATTGTTGCTTGTCACTAAAGCTTATTTGGAGTAGTAACCAAGTGAGTCCTATTCTCACAAGTCACTTTCTGCAAGACTCAAATCTTACAAAAATAGAAAAATCTTTAAATTAAAGAGGCGTTATTTACTTAGAGTTGTCTGCTATTGGAATATACGGATTCAGTACTAGAGTAAGTATTTTTGCGTTATCCACCCTTGTTACGAACGTAGGAAACAATTTAGCATCTTTTCATTACGTAAATTAATTTATTATGTGTATTAAATTATGAAAGAAAAAATATGTTTCGTAATTATCTTTCCTCGTACAAAGTGAAAGCATAACTGATTAAAAAATGTTATAATAAGTAGAATGTAAAAGTGATTGGCAGCAAACAGCCATCGCGCCTACACATACAGACTACGGAAAACTTTTTTAGCAGCGATGGCTACATTAACCCAATGCTGAATATTTTTAAATTTTAAACTTAGGAAAAGTTTTGCCTTCTGACAACTATGATAAATGCCAAATGCTAGATATAGTAATATTAATGTAAATAAAAGCAGATTATCATTTATCCTATCAGTAAGAAAAAGAAACTAGAAATTTAAAGGCAACAAGTAAGAAACTTATGATCGGCTGTCGCCTAATCTTTTATACCCACCTCTTCTATTTTAGAGGTAGGCTCGAAAACAACTAAATTCCCATACTGAAATACCGGGAATATTGGCATTTTGTATCTGTTGTAATTTATGAATCGTGAGCACACACCCAGAATGGGTGTTTTCAGTCTATGTTATATTAAGGGTGTGAAGTTATATTTAAATATAACCAGCAAAGTCACAAACCAAAACTGATAACAGAGATCTGTTAAGCCTTTAACAGAATCCTGTTAACCAAAGTCTTGGAAGGATTTATATCAAATATAGTTAAAAAGGCACTATTTAGGAACTTTTTTGAATGAATATGATAAACAAAACATCAATTTTTGTTAATTGGGTAAAATTTGATATAAAAAAGTTTTTCTGCTTTGTCATATATGACATTCAAAAAGCCGAAGAATTATCCATTGTGGCCAAACCAAGTACTGCGAAAAAACGAAATTTGTTTTGCGTGATTCCTTGATGAATACTCTTTCCAACGAGGCATAGTTTATATCAAGTTGCTTTCGGAAAAATTTTTTATCGGACTTTGAAAACTTCTCTACTTAGCATAATATACATTTTTACTCATAACGTTCATGTAATGTTTAGCACCCACGACGTTAAAATGGATAGAATTGGCAAATATCTAGATATGCGAAAAGAAGTATTTTGGCGTGCTAGGTAAATGCGAAAAAGAAAATAGGACCACTTTTTCTTAGTATAATCGTTGTTACCAGAATTGAAAATATGGCAAGAAAGTGCGATTTTTAATTCTCCACGGTGATAGCTGGCCTAAAAGAGTGATTTGACACCCAAATTGTGCTACATAGTTTAATGAAGCAATATGGTAGCAAACAATAACTTGTGGTTTTTTGCGAAGGAGATACCTGAAGAATTTTGAGGTCGAGTCATAAATAAATTCCGATATAGGTAGAGAGAATTTGAATTCGTATTTAGCTTCTATAAGGCATCGGGGCAAACGAACTTTCATTAAATAGATAAGGGTTCAGTTAATCGTTTCACAACTGTTTTGCATTGTGCACGTTTTATTAGAGAGTAACATAAAATTCGAATCATTTATTTATCCACGTGCTGTCCTAAGATGGTGTTAAGAATTAAAAAACTTGAAAACTGTAGTGACCTTAAGCGATCGAGTACACAAAAGAAGATAATCCTTTGTCGTCTTCGAAAAATGCCTTCCCAAGCTTAGCACGAGATGATTGGAAAATTGCCAGAAATATTCAAGTTTGGAGTTAAAATAGTTTCATTTAGCTCCAGAAACCTAGGAAGTTTTCCGATTCTGGTATTAGTATGATGATATTAGATGTTTGAGTTCGTTTAAAGTTCGTCTTATTCTATTTAAATTTCTATTAATCGTTATTTGTTTCCGATAAAAATGGTTTAACGTTAAGTACATATTAATTTTTGATATTTTCCTGGGAATTTGCTTTATTTTAAATTATTCCTTCCTTTCCTCTACGATTTTCCGAAAATTTTCAATCAACCATCAGTTATTTATTTAGTAAATCCATTTGCATTGCATTCAGAAACAATTTTTGTCTCTTCTAAAAAAATGTTGCAAAACTTATTTGCACATATACGAGAGCACATACATACAATTTGTAAATCTGTGGTGGCAGCAGCTAGGCATAATTTTTCCGCACCGACCAGCCTAGTTGCCACAAAAAAATTTAAAAAATCGTATATTTAAATCATTGTTGCCTGTCAGTCATGTCCGTCCTGTGAAAGTCCATCGGTCTCAGTCCTATTCCCTAGTTCCTACATTAGCTACTCCTGTGTGTAGTTTCCCCTCCCACTTTCCTTTCCACACTTCTTTCATCGCGTTGGGCTTATGCCATCATGACATTGAAAAAGAAATTTTTTTTTTATTAAATAAGAAAACAATACTTAGTGCTTCTAACGTGTAATAAACTTATCTTATCTGTAGTGTGTGATTCGTTGTGGATGTTGTTGTTGTTAAACCTGCCTTTGCTGGATATTGCAGATCATGTTGTGGATGTTGTTGTTAGCTCTGTTGTTGCTAGATGTTGTAACTGTTGTTGTTCTAGTTGTTATTTTTGATAGTATTTAATTAACATGTATACGTTCTTTACGTATATCTACGTGTATATGAATGTACATCACTTTAAACTACAGTATATGAAATAAACTTTTTTCTTTATTTTTTTTTATATTTTAAACAAAATTATTAAATAATAATATTAAAAAAAATATTAGTTAACTCACGTAATGATGACGAAAGAAATAATTTTTCTTTTGACGGAATGTATTACATTCGAATTTAATATCCATTTAAGGCTTAATAAAACACAACGAAATTTTCTTTGCTGAATTTGTTCTTGTTTTCTCTTTGTTTGTTTTAGAATCAAAATATTAACGATAAAAATACATTTTTATACACCAGCATATTTAAATACACAGCTCTGTGTTCATGAAACGAAACAGAGGTATGTGTTCAATCTGATAACAGTGCGCAGCGACACATCATTCATCCGACGACTAATACCAACTGCATTCTTTTTCTCGTTTCTAATTTTAGAGAACTCACCCTTATTATTTAACATAGACTAACTTCGGAAATTCTCCCTTCATACGGACAAAACGGACAATTTTCTCTCTTTTCATACCTCTCTTCTTTTGCAAATACCAGGTAGAAAATCACGCGATATTTACAAAAGAAGGCAAGATCTAAAGGCAATATGTGTGTGATTACCGGTATAACGCTACCATAGGTTTGATGATTTTTAAGGACAAAATGCACAAATGGACAACGGTTTGTGTACCATGCACAACAAAATAGGAATATACGCGGACGTTATAAATCATATATAATAAGTATATACAATACGTACCAATATTATCGAACGCAATTTTTGTGCTCTCCATTTTGCTTCGTATTATTTTTTGCTCATTTGGTAGACATTCAATCTTGAATAAACAACTGGTTATGATGGCATTAACTTACGCTGAAGATGCGAAGAAAAAAAGGGCACTATTACGTATTGATTGATTATTTTTAATTAAAACTAAAACATATTTTTAGAAATTTAGTTCTTTAAAAGAACGAATTTCTAAAAATAAAATCTTGTAGAGCATAAACTTTTGTAGTTCTTTATAGAAAATATTGAAATAAATTTAGTAACAACAATAACATCAAAGTTTTAAGTAAAATATATTTTGACAAGGACCTCACAGTAAGGATGATGCCAGTTTTTTAAAACTTTATAATTTTATTTTTGATCCGATCATAAAACTACAAAGTGTTGTGGATATAATACATTTTCTGTTTGTAGTCCAGTAACCACAGAAAAATATGCCTCCAATATGATAAATTTTATAGTGATCTTACTATAATATCATCAATGCTCTAAATATTTAATTTTTTTAGTGATCCCAAAAAACTTAGAAGAAAGGATCAAATAAAGAAAACTTAACGTTACCAAACGATGTCTTAAGAGTTAATAAGTTTATAATAGATACTCCAAAAAGAATGCATTATTTCAATTTAAAAATGAAAGCATCTACCTTTTGAGATATTTTTATTGGTGAAGGTGGAGGTCTTTCGTCTAAATTCGCTACGTTGTGCTTCATGAAATTGGAAATTGTTAAGAACGATCTCGAATTGATGGTTTTGGATCTTCAGCGGCAGTATTTTCAAAATACCGACCGGTCTATAATCGACCCAGTTTCTTCACCACTCTTCGAACTATTAGCACATTAAGTATGCTTTCTCGATCGAAAGTTCCACGAAGCCCGCGATCGGCCTGTATATAATTTTCCAAATTTTTTAAATGGCTTTTTAATGATCAAAACAATCATAGCTGGTAGCTGTCAAGTTTCAAAGTTTCCATGTACATGAAAAAAATTACACAAAATTTAAATAGCGCACATTTATTGAGACATCCTTTAATACGAAAAAAAGTAACGCAGGTACAGACCCGGATGGCCACTTACAATATATGTAACACCGATTTACCACTGCTCAGTATCCTTAGGATACAATCAGGAATCATTCCGTACTGAAAACATGATCCGAGTTTCCTCGCACTATAAGACATATTGATCTTAAACAAGTACAAATACCTTCCAGAGGAATAAGTTTGCTTTCTGATTGTTTGCTGACATGACCAGCTATAACAAAAAATTTTGTAAATCTCTAAATTTAACAATGAATATAAAAATTTCAGAATTTAAAATTTTTTGAATTTTTATATATTATTTTAATTTAATAGATTCCCTTTTTCTTTTTAATTTGAAATAATAAATACAGAATATATTTGTGTAATAAACTCATTTAAAATTCATGCATATATATTAATAAAATCTACCTGGTATTACACACAGAAGTTTTCATAAACTAAGTACTTCTGCAGAAATTAAATTTATAGTGATAGCCACACTAAATAAATTTTTTAGCACCACTCTCCACAAAGGTTAATTACGTAAACAATAAATGAATCTGAGCAAACTTTCTTGAGTGGTTCTTTTTTTTTCTAACCAAAAGTTTCAAATTAGTTTGTTTTGAAAAATTTTTCATATAAAATTATTTCTAAATGTTAATATATCAACTAGCTTATGTTTCAGATCTAAGTACTTCCATTAACAGTTTGTAATTTCATTTTAATGGCGCTCTTTTATGTTCAATTCTCAATTTTCCTTGTACACAGATTTTATGAATTTTTTTTGTATGGTTTGTTGTGGTTACTACAGGAAAAAATAATATAATCAATAATACGGTTGCAATTAAAACCGAAAAGTAAAAGCAGTAAAAAAAAATCAAGAGAAGACATTATAGTCCGGGTCACCGTTGAATACCATACACCACTTCGCCTAATACAGTTCTTTATTTATTTTCATGATAAAATGCCAACAATAATACATTGATAGAACGGAAAAGCATGCTTTTCATTGGCGCCCTTATATGGGCGAAGGAGTCCAAAAAGTAAACTTTCTGTTTAAAGATTCTATAATTTTCTTTTAATTTTTCTCATAAAGGAAAAAAAATGGATCATAATACTATATAGTACCCTTATATAGAATGAGTGAAAAAACTTGGCCCATTGTATAAGGATTTCCTTTCGTAAAAACTTTTCAAATTAATTTGTTTTCTCGAAATTTTATTACTTTGCAACTTTTATCCCGAAATTTTGAATATTGAAAGTATTTTTTCTTTAGCGAATTTTTCAATAAGGTTTGTTCCTGGACAAAAATACTTCAATTTACCACTTTTCGTCAAAACATCTCAAGAATTGTGATCAATATTTTGGACAGAAAAACACATCGAACGTATCAGATGGACAGACGCATAGACAGACAGGTTCACATTCTAAATCGATTGACACCATAAAGTCCTCTAGGGTATTACATAATCCCTACGAACTGACCATATCTTTTATAACATGTTGCTCATTTTAAATTGGCAAATTTCAAATTCAGAAAAAATCAAGTTAGCAAAAATGCTTCGATTAACCTATCAATAAAGATAAGGAGAACCGTACAAAATGAAATTAATAGTGAAAAAAAGGGTTGACTACAGAAGTTCATTGTTGGTAAATATTCTTATTGAAAATACTGCGTATGAGTTCATTTCTACGCCCACTAACCGTGAGCCCTAAATCTAAACTGACCTAAAGTTTTTTAGGATGTCGGTATATAAAAAAATTCTAATTTTTAATATAATTCACGTGAATATTCTGCGCCATTTTAAAACGTTTTCTTATGTAAACGTTATTAAAAAAAAATTGTCTGGGCGCGTTCTTTGTCCTATATGAGCCATTTTCAATACCAACCACTGCCAAATTTGAGTCCAATATCTTAATTTTTGCGGTCACGAGAACGTTTACCACAGAATTTACGCGGACGGGTAGACGGACAGACAGACATGCTAAAAACGATTATAATTTTGATGCTAATCAAGAATATATATACTTTGTAGGTTCTATAAACCTTGATGGGTATGATAACAGTTAGGTTACGGTCGTAATCGGTTTAATATTGGTAACATCCTTTATTCTTAATTCCTTATTTTATAATTCCCTCTGTCTCTTTTACCCATTTGTCTTAGGATTGCTATTTATTTAACCGTTAAAGTTCAGATTATTATTAACAGAGCTATGAAAGTTGTAGTACATTGCTCGTTTATAGTACTGCATGGGGTTGCATAGTCTAAGAATATATTAGTATTGGCATTTCACATTATGTTATATATATATTTGTATTTTATATTAATGAACTTTTACAGATTCGATTATTTAAAATCTTGGTTGTTCACGTGTGCTTGCTTTTTTGTTTTGCGTCTTCTTATAAATGTACAATATAAAAATTGCAATAAGCAAATATTTTGTAAAAAAATTTCATTCCATCATAGTCAGAAAGGAAAACAGTTGGAATTGCGGTATGATTCATGAATTTTACTCAAAATACCACGTTTGCCTTAACAGGAAGAAAAGATAATCAAAACAAAAAAAAGTTTTTAGAACAACAAAAATTGCATTTTTATTCTTGTATATCATTGTACATAACTTCGGAAAATAGAAACAATTTACTTTAGACATATATATATACATACGCGTATAAAAAGAAATTCTTATAGACGGAACAAAGTTGTACATAAAAGTCAACGTTATCGTTGCAATTTTTATATATTACAGTACAAGTTATGAAAGGAAATGGCATCTAGCCAGCATACAATTCTTGTTGTGTGAAAAGTGTAAACGGAATTGTAGTGAACGGTTACAAATGCGGTGATTGTTGCGGTAATACAATAAGAAAAACTTATTCCCAGTAAAGTCAACAATATTTAAATTACAATGCAAGTTTGTCTCATAAGTAAAAATTCAAAAGAGAAACGAAAATGAAAATGTTCTACAGGAAAATTAAAATACAGCAATACTATAAAGATAGGAAATGATGGAATAAAATAAGACTTTATCAGCAGGAAGTGATCAGTATTTATTGCCGGCGATGAAAATTGTCAAATAAAAAAATAATATTAAAAAGATAGTAATTGATTTAATAAAAAATCAAGAGTTGTCTGTCTTCCGAATTTACGGAAATTTCATTACATCATAACTGAAATGGAAACATTATTTATAATATTTGCTGCTTTTAAATGACTTTTGTTTTTAAAAGATGTTTTCAACCAACTTGTATCGCAGGAAATAATTATAATTTCTTTTGATAATCAAAAAGGACAGTGTTCAACTTTTCAATAAACTTTTAAAATTCAATTTAATATTATAGTGAAGAAGTTGCAAGGGCCTAGTAATATTAAGGCGAACATTGAAACAAAGTTATTTTGTGTTTATGGATTAATGAGTGAAATTCCCTTAATGAAAATTATTTTTATACTGACTTCTACTAACGTAAAATTCAATATTTGCTATAGATTACAATTCATAGAGAGATAAAAGTAAAGGGTGTCTCAATAAGAATGTACTTGAAAAACAAGTAAGAAAGTTACATTCGGCGGTACCGAATCTTTTACACCCATCACGCTGATATTAAAAGCGGGGGATAAACTAAATTGTAATAGGTGGGCGTGGCAACGAAAGAACTTCCAATGTTTCTGCCAAATTTGAAGACGATACTTTCATTTTTGCGACCAGGAGAATGTTTACCACAGACATTACATAGACAGACAGACGGACAGACGGACATGCTTAAATCGATTCTAAATTTAATGCTGATCGAGAATATACATACTTTGTGGGATCTCCGAAGTTTCCTTTTGGTAGTTACAAATGAAATGACGAAATGAAATATATCCTTCACCTTCGGTGGCGGGTATATTTAGGTGTAGCCGGTCTTCACAAACGGAATGGCAAAATTATTGTACCTTTATTTTTCGTTAGTGGTCATAAAAAGAAATTTTTTTAAAAATTTTTTATTTTCATGCGTTCGTTGCTTAACCCTCTAATCTAACGCAAGTCTGCTATCGCTTGTAGACTACTTAATTTTATGCAAAATTTTTCTAGACCACTGCCGTCCTGATTTAAGAAAACAAAACTATGTTTCAAACATGTATTTTATTCCTAATAGATAGAATTGTCAATAGAATAGCTTTGATTAAAGCTCTAACGTAATGACTAAAGGTCATAAAAGTTAAAAATTTAAAAGCTAAAATTCTAAAAATTTGTATTGAAAAACAAATTTATTTCACTAAGTAGCCGAAGAAAACATTTATTGCTCTTAGATTTATTAATAACAACATTCTTGTGTAAAGCATTAAGAAGCATTTTTAATATTAATGGAAAATAATTTTTTATTGTGTTATAGTCGGCTGGCAACCCTAGGGGTAGATACGCAATTTTTCCTCTGGTGTGGAAAAAAATATTAATAAAAGTCAAATTTTAAGAATTTGCAAAACTTTTTACATTTTGTAATCGTCGTACGGGTTGATCTATTGTATCGGTGATAGAAGTGATAAAGTTCTCGTGTGTTACAATTTTTATCTAAGTCGTTGTGCCTGATTTAGCTTTGTGTAAATCAGGAGCCCTAGTCGGAACGTTGTGGTATAAAAACAAAGTGCTGTGATATCAAAAAAAAAAAACCAAACTCCTATTAATAAAAAATACATCGTTATTTCCTCTACCGAACCTAACAAGAAATTGTCGGAACTTAGTGCGTTCGGCATTAAAAAAGCACTTGACTGCATTACAAAAAACATTGACTCCATCTCAATTCTTCGAGATGGAAACTTATTTGGGCTCGTTGGTAATTCGCGGGCTACGGAAATGATATTAAAAGCTAAAACTCTCGCAAATATTTGCATGGTTTCCTGCAAATTACACGAAACACTTACTTCTGTCAAAGGGGTAATTTACGCTCCCTATTTGAACTATGTCCCTGAAGATGAGATAGTGGAAGAAATGGAAACTCAAGGTGTAACCGAAGCTTACAAGTTCACGAAACCTAGCAATGATGGACAAACTCGGTCCCCTACAGGTAGGCTAATCATCACGTTTAACTGTTATCGTTTACCGCAGACTGTTGATGTGGCTTGGTATAAATGCAAAGTTCAACTTTATATCCCAAATCCAATCAGATTTAAAAACTGCCAACGCCTCGGGTATACCTTAAAAAGATGCAAAAATTCAACGACTTGCGCTGGCTGTAGTCTACCTCCACATTCAGGAGCTTGTACTCGGACATTTTATGTCAACTGTGATGATCAACATTCGGCATTAGATAAACACTGTCCACGTTATCTACAAATGCGAGATATTCTAAAAATTAAAACTGAAAACTAATGCAGCATGGGGGAAGCACAACGCCGATACCGAGAATATAATCCCGTTTTACAGACAGCTAAGAGAAATATTTCTCACGCTGCGATCACATCGCAAACTAAACATAACAAACCTGAATCATCAACTTCCATAAAAGAAAATCTAAATGTTTCATCTACTGCAGCATCACAAAAGAAACCCAATCATCCAGAAACGGTAACTATTGCCGCTAACAAAACCAACCTTTCATCCAGAGCAGCATCAAACAACAAAGGAACGCCAAATATTTCCAGCGAAAAATTTGACTTATCATTCACTAAAAGCCTTGCTGATAGCATCAATAATATAACTAGTCTTCCATCCAATAAACCGATTTCTTCCGGAACATTGCTTCACAGCTCCAAACTACAACAATCTGCAAGTTATAATGAACCCAATCTTCCCATCAATCAAGCTACATTTTCAAATTATACACATTCATCCGCTCCAAACGGACACCGCGAATGGGATTCTTCCATTGCTAAGAAGAACAATTTATTAGCGCAAATTTGCCACAACTACAACCCAGAGAAATCCACATGTCAACATAACTAACCTTCCTCTTTCTTGGCAACAGAGTTAAGTAAAAATTTCAAAATTTTATAATGGAACATCAAAGAACTTGTTAATAATTTTAATGAACTCCGTATACTAATAAATGATTTTAGCCCCTCGTATCCCTTCAAGAAACCCATCGTAGGAACTCTTTTAAACCAATTCCACCCAAACCCTATATTGGATACTATCTGAATGCCGAACAAAATTCCTATTCAAAACAAGGTGATGGTGTCTTCATAAAACCCAACATCCCCCACAACCGGATTAGCCTCAATTCCAATATATAGGCCATAGCGATACAAATTACGTTGAATATAAAATTTACTGTACTTTCAGTTTATACCCCACCTGCACAGCCGTTTTCCGAGCAAGATCTTTGCAATCTATTCGGGGCGCTTACTGCTCCTCTGATTGAATATGGCGACTTCAATAGTTGGAATACTATCTGAGGGTCCGCAAAAAACAACTACCGTGATTTCTAATTTCGAACTTGTTTAAGAAAAAATTTTAAGGTTAAA
>KK351096.1:671604-733747 GCA_000671755.1 Glossina brevipalpis
TCCTTAAAATAGATCATTGTCTCTATGCTGACGATTTGTACATCTTAACAAAAGAAAAAGACAACACAAGAACAGTCGACATTCTCGAGTCGACCATGAATAACATTTCAATCTGGGCCAACTCTTCGGGAGCGAAAATTTCCATTCAAAAGTCAAAGAAGATGCACATCTGTAGAAAGCGTCTATGTGATGGAGCAAGCAAACTTATTCATCTGAATAATTTACTTATACAAAATTTAGATACTCTTAAAATTCTTGGAATCACATTCTCTTATTACTACCGTTGGAAGCCTCATTGTCTCCAGTTAAAGAATTCAATTTTAAGAAGGGTGAACTTTATACAATATATTGCATGGAAAAGTCATTCTCATGTTAACAGCATTGCGTACATTAGCAAAATGCTCGTTCTTAGTAAGATCGACTATGGGCTGATAATTTATGGCAGTAACTGCAAATCTAATCTAAATATCCTAAACCCGATCTATCATCAAGCTATTAGAGCCAGTACCTATGCTTTTCGGACAACGCCCATCAAAAATATTACAGCTGAAACCGGTCTCCCAGATTCGGAAAATAGACTTTATTAGTTAAAAGCTAAGCTCGTCTCCAAACTTCTCAATTCCAGCAAATCCGTTCTTGGCGAAGACGTTAAAAAATCTATTGCTGCTAAGAAAACCAAAAGAACACCATCTGCAATCGACTGCTGTTTATATATCGCAAACGAATTGAAAATTCCTGTTAAAACTTGTCGACATTTTGGACTCAAACCTCCTTGGATTCTAAAAGGATACTCTTGTGATATTTCTCTGTCTAGATACAAAAAAGAGCTTACCCCTATCCACTTCTTCAGGAACATAGTTGAAGAAAAAATCCAATTGCTGGAAAGGGACGGTTGGCATCTCCTTTACACTGACGGCTCTAAATCCGTCGATCTTCTACCTGCTTTTGCTGCGGTAGACGCTTCTGGGCAATTTCTACTAAATCGGATACTTCACGAAAGTGCCTCGACATTCACAACTGAAGCCAGGGTTATTATTGTTTATAATAATAAACTCAAAAGTATTATTGTCACCAATAGCCTTTCCGTATTAAAATCTATCCAAAATCCCTCAATTTCTAAATGGAACACCATTAACATATTAAGAAATACTATAGCAACATCTGGAGATAAGATTAAAATTCTTTGGGTTCCTAGTCATATCGGTTTATCAGGAAATGAGCAAGCTGATCGAGCAGCGAAGTATGCTGCTTCCGCACCTCTAATTATGGACTCCACCATGGAAAAGTTGGACCTTCAAAGATACATTGCAAAAAAAGTGAAAGAGAAAATAATGGGGACTAATAAACAACTTATTAATCAGCACTATTCTTTTGTTAATCCTGACCTGGTTCCTTCAATATATCCAACTAATATTTCCAAAGTCAAGATTAGAACATTTGCTAGCATTCGTCCTGGGCATACCATTGCAACACACCAATGGATTCTTAAGAAATCTTCTGTCTCTATCTGCAGTTGTGGACAAATTCTTACAATAAAACTCCTTCTTTTCGATTGCATAAATCTTACTCTTATTAGAAGAATCGTATTCGGATTATCCAATCCCATGGACATCCTGAAATCAGCTACCGAGCGTAACATCAATTTAATATATAACTTTATTAAATCTACTAAGCTTACTATTTAACATAAGTTTTTGAAAAAAGAGGCCGATAGTCTATGATGCTAGTGCTCAATTAATTTCTCTAGTCCAAGGAATCATTTCATTAGGCTAGAAAATATAATAATAATAATAATAATTTTTTATTGTACAACTTCTTCGTATTTTTTTATTTCGAAAATGAAATCAATTTGAAGTTATTCTAGATATTGTTGATAATTTCTATTGTTGCAACTCGAAAATATTACAACTAAAAGTAGATCTTAAAAGTTTTGACTAAAAGTTAATAAAATCACGTAAGAAAATTATATTCGACTGCGCCGAATCTCTTATACTTCACTTTTATCTTAAGAAAACGGATTTTTTCTATTTTTATGGAATCTCGAGGAAATTACTCACGTAGCGGCAAAGCTCTTAAGAGGGTAAAAAAATCTTAAGCTCGTAGTATCTACGAAGAAGACGTTTATCTTAATAAACACCGTAAGGGGTGGTTATTGGAATAGTGATCGTTGGGGTTACAAGCGTTGTAAATCATATATAAAGAATTACAATTGTGTGGGTATAAGATAACATGAAGCTATGGCAGACTTAGCTACCAATAGTGAAGGCAGTCTACATAACTTTAAAAAACAAGTTAATGGGAATAAATCGCTACTCGGGAAACGTAAAGCAAGTTATAACTATAAAAAAGCCATGTTGCTATTGGCGCTGCTCTGGAAGAAGAAAAAATCAAATATTATATTGGATTGGAAGAGCAAAATGCTACACATAGACACGGAAGATCTTGAAGTTTATCGGGAACGTAAAGTATCATTTTCTGGTGATCCCGTTGCGAAAGATGGTAAAAATTGTGTGATTTAAATGCAGAACTAAAGAATCTTATGATTTCTGAAATTACTCTTTACGCAGGAGTATTAAAATTGCCGTAGGGGATTTTGTTCAGGTTCTTCTGTAATTTCTTGTACATGAAGTTTTTTATAACATATCTTTGGATCTTTTCATTCTTAAATATATTTAAATAGTGCAAAGTAAAAATAGTCATCATTTTATATTCTATTCATTACTTTTCGATATCAATCACTTTTTGGTGTCCTTTCTGTGCCGTTGTTTGTTAGCAACAAAGCGAAAAGAATAAATAATTAAGCAAGAAGAGCTATTTTCGCTAATCCGTCAACCAAAGACCTTTTAAAACAATAGCAGCGTGTTCCGTACCAAAAATACATCGCCACTAATGCTGAAAATTCGCATCCTTAAGATTCCCTCCGACTGATTTGTATGAATAGTACGAAATTTTAATACAATACTACACTTTTCTTGTCGAGGTAGTCTAATGACCGTAAGCCCTGAAAATAAAAAAAAACAGCAAATATTTATCGAAGTAAGTTGCCGTCTTCCTACAAAGACGGTGGTGTTCTATTCTCCAGGAGCGGTGCAATCTACTAACATTAATGCAATAAGTTACAGAAATACAGAAATACGCTTCAAACATTTTACTACGGATCGTCGAAAAAAGTGAGACTTCCACGAGTCCGTCTTCTGTTATCGAGCTCTTTCAGGTTTTAACCTTGAAATGTTTCGGAAACAATAAAATAATTTGAAGTTTATCTCATAAACAAAATCTTTGCTTAAAAAAGAATTTACCAAACCTTTGCTGTCGCTACTGTACTGTAAAAGATAAATATCAATAAAAGTTTGTATTTTGATTATTAAAGTCACATCTATAAGGTAAGTGCGGAAACAATGTGCACAAGATCAGGACAAAAGCAGATTTATTATTATAATTTAAAAATATTCATATATAACTGATTCATAATTCACAAATTAATTTGCAATTGTTATGTATTCGTTTGTGGTTATGGAGCCTAAATTTGTTATATGTTATATATAAAAGAAATATTATTTATTGTTTATTATTCGTAGAACGATAATATGATAAAGAAAACAATACACATCGAATGAGTTATTGTCGGGTAAATGACAGCATTACACTTCACCTTTTTCAAAATATGATTTTATATGGAAAATGAACGCAAAAATGGTCCGATCGAATCCATTTAGATTAGACGGGCTTATAGAGATAAACCGTCACAAGCACCGATTGGCTGAGGAAACGTTGGACATTAAGCACATAAACCCATAAGCAAAGAGGAATGCAGATGTAGGTGAAAGAGAATATGCAGATATACGCGAATGAATATAAAGACGACCAGGCGAATATATAAAAAGAAGGTCTGAAAGAAGTCAGATGAAGAAAAAGAAGTATATCGGATTAGCATTTGGTGCCACTCAGGAATTATATTGTACGGAGATGATCTTTACAGCAAAACCTTCTGCAGTCTGCGGCTAAGACTACATTTATGAATCATATACTGTATGTTTAAAGTAAATAGAAGTTATTGAACCAACAAGCACTATAGTATAAGTTCAAACCAGTGCAAAGTGACAATCCTTTCAAAGTTTAACCATAGATCGAAATTTTATAATGTTATTAACTTAGCTTTAAGATCCTTTAGATTCTTATATAAGTTCAGATTTAAGTTAGCTGTGTAAGCAATTGCAGAAATGATGTTAATTTAGTTGCAACAATGCGTTCAAAATTAATCGTGAACTTTGCTAAGCAGAATTTTATTATCGATTTTTTATAAAGTCCTTTAAATGCTCCGTCAGAAAGGATCTCGCACTTGAAATCGTTAGATTACTACCTGTTGTCGTGAATATTCACTTTTTTAGGGTCGGACAAAGGAATTTTTCCAATCTCCGTAAAGATGCGTGACAGTCTTTACCCCAGAAAAGACTTAGATTTTTTTTCATTACGAAGTTAAAGTGTTGATGGAAAAATGGCAAGAAGTCAGCAAAGTGATCAAAAGTTTACATGAGATTTTCATTAATTTCATTAATGTGTGCGTAAGTTAAGACAATATGTGGTACTCGTTGAATAGTGTGTGATCATGAATCGGTCGTGAGCTGAATTTACAATTTTTTTCCTTAAACTAACTCCTAATAACGACATTTCTGTTATAAATTAACGAACTCAGATCGTCTCTTAAGGAAAATGATAAAAGAAGATGAAATGTGAGATCGTACAGAAAGTCCCTACGATTTTTTGCCATTCAGCTTACATTTTTTTTAAAGATAGTTTCGTAACTCTTTGCTTTTTTAAATTATATTGATTTGAAAATGGCCGAAATGGCCGATGCTTGTTTGCTATAAAAGAGGTAAAAAAAATTTTCAAGTGATGGAGCAAGATGTCAGGAAATAATGGAGACACTAAATACCAGCCATATAACAATTGTAACGCAGAGGCGTAGCTGGGCTTTTGAGTTTTTCCCGACCTAGCAGAAAAATAATTAAATTGAAAATAGACGAATAAAAAAAATTGTACCTACTGTGGCATATTTTGAAGCTAATTGTTCGTCCGTCATATCGTGCCTGTGTAAGAACGTCAGTCACTGCCTCTTCTGTCACTTACATCGCGATTATTCTCACATGCCCCTGCCTTATCCTTCACATGTGCTTTCCTTTTAAATTTAATTAAACATATATTTTATTGTTTTCATTTTTATTTCACCAAAAAAAAAAAAAAAACAATAGCGATAGTAATAATAATCATACTAGCGATGATCATAAGGATAAGATACACATATACGTATAAATAAATTATAACGTACTTGGCTGACGCTGAAGATGATTAAGATGATGTTGGACATGAAGCTGGTGATCATGATGAGAATATCAATTACCACGGAGATTATACACTTTTAGGTTGAAAATAGTCCTCAGACTATTTCCAATTGTACAAGTGATTATTTAGTTGAGTACTAACCCTCAAGTTAGTTCTCTAAATGACAGCTAAAACCGTAAAGTTTTAGCTCGTTGGAATTAGAGTCCGTTTTAAACTCTAATTTTCATTAACGTGAGGATTTCACGAAGCAGCAAGAGCACAATCCTAGAATGGCCAAATCACTGTTTCCACAAAGCACCCAAATTAAACAACAGCAGCGGTTTCACTTTGACAAAGGACCCAGTTAAAGAAAAAGCAGCAATTCACCTTAACCTGTAATTTTATTGTGACAAATTTTCTTAACAAACTAGGGTTTATATACATTAACTAAAAACAAAACAAAAGAGATAACAAGTAGTGTGAAGTTATTGCTCAGCAATCTATCGTGTGAACTAGAAACCGAGTGCTCAGCATTCTCTTGAGGTAAATATTTAGCGTGAGAATTGCAAACTGAGCACTCAGCATTTTCTTGTGAATATTTGCCCGTAAATATTTAGCGTGAGAATTGCAAACTGAGAACTCAGCATTCTCTTGCAAATATCTGTCCGTGAGAAATTAAAAGACAAATAAATGGCCAATGTCAAATTGAGTCAGATATGTGTGTGCATATGCATGTGTGTGAATAAAAGATTGGATGGCTAAGTGTTGTTCTGCTTAAACTATATTGTGCATGATCAGCAGTTTCTACTGTGTGTACGTAATAGACAAAAAGTTGTTAAAAATACAGTGTGCAAACATGTGTTAGAATCTGAAATAAAATAAAACCGAACTGTGATATTTTTATTTTTAAGCTAATATTTGTTCCCTTGTGCATTAAACAAAATGTTTTGAAAATTGTTCGTTTGTGAGACTTAGTCATAGCTCTTTTAACTGTTGCAGCTTCTTTCGTTGCTAATAATCACCTTTTTTTTTTGTTTATTAAATGTACTACATTTTCGTTTTTGTTACACTAGATATTATTGTTAATTGTTTTAACACATTTCACATTTTATGCTAGATCATTTAGTAAACTTAGTTTTCTTTTTATTACATCACTACATTTTATCGCGAAATATTTTAATACATTTTTATATTCCTATGAAAGACATTTTAAATTACAGAAAGCGACCTTATTGCACGACCGGCAACACTTCACTGAATATCTTTCACTTTCATTTTCAAAAGAAATCGACCCTTATTATTTTAAACAAACTGACTTCGGACGTTCTTTTTCTTCGGAAAAAACGAATAAACAATTTGCTCTCTTTTTATGCTTCTATTCATTTGCAAATAGCAGATACAGAATCACGCGATATTTGGAGAAGAAGAAAGGATGAAGGGAATTTGATTAGCGGTATACCGTTATCTTTGGTTTCTATGACATTACAAAAACGGACAAACGGACACAGCTTTTGTAGCCTGCAAAGAAAGTAAAAATATACGCGTACATTACACAGTTTGCAAACATTTGAAGAGAGCAGATTACACAAAAATAATCTCAAAAATATACAATAAAAACGCCGAGAAATAACATATTACTCAATATTTATTTAAAAGTTAATTTAAAAAATGTTAATTCTTCAACATCTTGGTTAACTGGAAAGTATTGATTACTTTGTATTATTAGTACTACCTACTATTGTGTGATTTCTTATAAGACTAAAGTGTCACAATATTATCCTTTCTTCTTAATGTGACGTAATCTTATTTAAATTAATATAAAGCGTTTTAGAACACATATTATAATGAAAAAATGAACCTTTTTTTCTTTTTTCTTCTATGATGAACTGATTAGCGTAATTGCATTATATTACAGAAATATATCGCTTCCAGCTCACTGATTTCTATTCCGGCTGTCCAAAAGAGTGCGAGTTTAATAATAGAATAAATATCATGATAATAAAATAAAACAAATAAAAAAGCGGTACAAAATCAATGTGAAATAAAGAGAGTCAATAAAAAATTCTTAAATCAATTTTGCGATTATATAGTGGGCGATAAACGCCCAGCTATTCTAGCCTTAATTTCGACTAAAATGTTTTTAAACAATGTCTGCTCAAACTAATCATCGTCTAGTGATTTTACTACATTTAACTAACATCAGTATTATTGTTCAGTTGTAAAGCCCCTTATGGCCTGAGTGTGCGAACGTTTAGTTGTACCTATGAATATCGTTATATTACAATATGTATCACCATGCCATACATTGAACTTCAAACAAAGTTTACTGTAATTGTCGTGTAGCTTACGTTATAATCCCCTCATTATATAGAGAGAACAACGTAATTAATGTAGTAAGCTTTTAGGCGTTAAGAAAAATTTCAACAAGTATTCTTTCGGAACGTTTTTCATTTTATACTATGCTCTATACTCTAATTCGAATGCCATTAACATATGATGAGTTGTTTTATTTTTATGGAATACCATGGTTATTTTCATTGCGTAGTCTATGAGTAGTGAACAAAACATCCAGAAAACAGAGGTGTTTTCTACTGTGAACGTGACCTGGACCGATTTAGGTGCAAGAGCTTCCAATGTTTTTGTCAAAATTTAAATCCGATATCCTCATCTTTGCGGCCGGGAGAATATTTACCACAGACGGACGGACATGCTTAAATCGATTCTAAATTTGATGCTGATCGAGAGCTTTGTGGGGTTTCTGGGCATTTCGAACAAAATGACAAAATGAGTATACCCTGACCTTCGGTGATGGGTATTCCAGCTAGGAAAGCTACAGAATTTTGTGCGACTTGTATGTGTAAGCTTTACACGACAAACATGTGAGCCATAAAATATTATATTCAATATAGACGTCCGCGCAGGTGTATTAGTACTACAGGCGAATTACTTGTGTGCGCTTACGCGTATATGAGCGTAAGCAATAGGATTTGTGTTTCTGACATCAATAAATAAAAACAGTTTACATGTTGATGCACATTAAAGATTTCTAACTTACCTTACTTATAGCTTACCTTGATTACTTGATGGTTCAATGTAATTTTCGTTTACCATGCAGACACATCCTGGAAAAAAAAGTAAAAAATTATTTGAATACTAACAACACGCGGTGTTCCAAGCGGTCCCCCATCTAAGTACTAACCGAGCCCGGCTGCTTAATTTCGGTGATCGGACGAGAAACGATGTATTCAACGTGGTACGGTCGTTGTAGAATTGATAATTTTTTGACCTGTGTAGCAATAAACTTCTTTAAGGACTTTATCTGCATTTTCTTTTCGAAAAATGTTTGTCTGCTCTACACTCTCAATTTCTGTGGGAATGATATGACTTATATAATCTTCAATTATTGTCTACAAAATATTTCTATCTTTCCCTGGAACGACCTTTTACATATTATTATATAAAAATATTTACACAAGGAGAAAGCGTAAGGTTCATAATAAGGTAAGGTTAATAATTTTTGGACCAGTGGAGTAATCAATTTTCTAAGAATTTCTTTAATATTTGTTTCATGGAAAGTCTTAGCCCACTCTTGACTCTTGAATTTTATGGAATTTGGTGTAAGTGACAAACGAAATATTAACATTTGCATTAAACATATATAAGACATGCTTTTAATCTTTGTTACATCAGAAAAATCAATTCAATATGATAAAGTAAAAGTCGAGTGGGCGACAATACTAAAGGGCAGCCAGCTCAATTAATGTAGGCATCTTTAAAGGTCTGTTTGTTATCGTTTTTGAATAAAAAACAAAAGACTCATTATTTCTCTCCAGTTGACGGTGCACTACGGGCGTCTCCTCTGACCGCCTTAGCCCATTCTTAATGCTAACCTCCGTGTAAAGGTCTACAATGTTTTTGGCAAATTTAAAGTCGATATTTTGATTGGAAAATGTTTGCTACAGACATTGCATAGCCGGCCAGACGGACAGACGAACAGAGAAACGTGGTTTAATCGATTCTAGATTTGATGCTGATTAAGAATATGCATAATTTGCTTCTGAAATTTGCTTTATAAATAAAATGACAAAAGGAATATAACTCTCACCTTCGTTGGCGGTTATGAAAAGAATCTTAAAATTTTGAGATTATTATAACTTAGTTTGGTCTTAGTATTAAAGAAAATAATCAGTAATGATTGGTTACAACGGTTGGAAATGCCAATTTTTCGAAGAAAGTTACCCTTAGATTCTTCCTTCTCTTTGATTGAGCTACCAAAGCAGCAAATTCATCACTAACGTATAATATAAACGTGTTCTGTAAAAAGAATATAAATGTAATATTTTAATAGGTTAGAAACGTAAGTTTTGATCTTTGCCAATGCCAATCAATGATTTCCAAATGTGCGAATTTTTAAAATGCAAACTGGCCACGAGACACATGTAAAGAAGGTGAAGATTGCAAGAGGTTGATAATAGTGCCAAGGGTAAAACGTGTTGGTCTCAATGCCGGTGGGTATTACTACTTAGGTCAACTTTACCATTAAAGTCAGATACTCCTGCTCTGTACTTGCAAAGAATAATAGAATATGTGTTTAATGACTTCCTGAAATCTAGTGCAACAGTCAGTCAGAAATATCGACGAAACGCAATTATTGTTCACTGCTTATTAAATAATCGGTGAAGGGAATATTTCAACTGCTTAGATGAAAATTTTTATCAAATCGAATCACACAGCCCTATTCCCTCTCAATAAAGCTTAGTTTGATCGAAACAGAATTATTTCTATTTGGGAACTTTCAGGCAGTATTCGTATTAGAACATAAACCGCCCTTTCGCTTGGAAATATATTTTCTGATCAAGTTATTGACCGAAGGAAATTGAAACGAGTTCGACAATGGTAGAAGATTCTACAGATATCCCTTAAAGTAAAGAAATAAATTCAAATGTTTTCAAATATTCAATTTTCACAATGCTTAGCGAAAATGTTTGAAAGAAAAACTTCTTTATATGTTTTCTATATATATATATATATATATATATATATATGTATATATATATAAATATGATTTAAGCCCATTTTCACATTTCAGTTATTTTCTCTCGCCTTAGACACAAATCTTGTGTGACTGGTTTGTTTTGTCAATTATCGCCCTGTTATTCAAACTAACACTATGGATTTTTGATCTTGAATGGCTTTTGTCCTTGAGTCAGGTAAGTTACGTCCAAACCAAAATTTGGACAAATAAAAATAATTCCACAGGTTAACTCCGTCGCTCTTGAAGTTTCGGAGAAGCGTATCGAGTTCTCAATAAATCCGTCTTAAAAATATTTCATATGAAAGACAAATTTTTCATTTCTTGTTAGTCAAGCCATGGTTAGGGAAATGCATTTCAATATATAATAAATTATAAAGCAAAGCATTTACGTAATCTTAGTTGTATAGAAATCTTTGCTATACCATGTTTGCCCATTACCTTGTTAGACAAATTCGAAACTAATTGCTTGCATACCAAAGCATCATCAAATTAATTACTCTCTGATAAGTAGTAAACACTTGACCAGAGAAAGTGTTTCACTCAATGCGAGCTGTGCATCCGAAATTAAGCTAATTGTCTCATTCTATTCTTGATATTCCATAATAATTCCATTCATAATAATGCAGCATGGATGGCATGTCTTCATTATGATACTATGTACACGTATGGATGTAAAATAAGTCGCATGTAAATATAAAATTTATTATAACTTTTGCTTTTCACTCATTGAATGTTGTTTGAAGTTTAACGAAAATCTTTTAAAGCAAAATAAACACTAAACTAAAGTAATGTAAGATGATAAAAAGAGAGTATTTAAGGACCAATAAAAACCCAATGCAAGCGATTTTAAAAGTAATTTTTTAGAAAGTTTCATTGTCAGCAGTAAAAATGCATTCGACAACTAATTCTTAACAATTAGGGAGAAAAATTTGTCGAAATGTTAATCGTAAGGTGCACCAATATAGCGGATTACTAGAAATAAAGGAAACTTATGTCCAGCACTTGCCAGATTTAAAGAAAAGAAAGATTAATGAGCACCGTGATAGAAACAACAAATCTGATAAGACCTTCCAAAGGTGAAAATGTTATGGTTGCTCGCAGTCCTATGTTTACAACAGATATGCAATTTCAATCTGAAAAATTGGAAATCTTCATTCGATTAGCGTTTGCAATCATCATTAACAAATTTCAGGGTCGATCATTAGAATTGTTTTGTTTGGATCTAGATACGAATTGCTTCCCGGAAGAGCAATTATATGTTGCGTGTTCTAGAGTCGTGAAATTACACAATCTCTATATATATGCAGGCAATGGAGCAACAGAAAATATTGTATACTCACAAACATGTGCAAATTAAACACAAGAAAAACGTGCGCTTTTTCTTTTCTTTCTTCTCCTTTTAATCGAACTGATTAATAGCAACGTGTGGCCGGGTACAGCTAGTATATGCATATTTTGGGGATAATCATCATGAAAATAAGAAGCGCTTGAGTGTATCGTTCGGAGATCATGTATATACATCATTGTCGATGAAAGAAGTAATTTGCCACTAGTTTTTGTACGAGTCGTACAATTTAGCTTAAAAGTAAAGTAAGTAAACTTACTATAGCTTGAATTGTTAGGCTTATGTTCTAGAACCTACGAGCTACTTTGAGATTATAAAAGATTATGCTTTCGGTCGACAACCGAATTTTTTCATTTAACATTTCTAAAATCTATTATATGAGTCGCTAACTATGGCCAAGTAGATTAAAAAATTTATTTCTCTTACGATCAAATTCTACCATCCACCCTAATTGCCTCAGGTAGCCTTAAAATGAAGGCGTCTTGCAAGAATGGCCCCGGATCTTTAATATTTAAAAAAAATTTATATTTATATGTATTTATATTTATATGTTATATATTATATATTATATGTTAAGTTATGCTTAATAAACAACTTCTTTGCATATTATTGTTCTCTTACTTCTTCTTATAAATGAACGTAGGCTTCTTTAGGTTGGAAAACATAATACGAATGAGTATAAAAGAATGTATCATCTGTTAGGAGAAGTCTGCCATTTTCAGAAAAAATTGAACGCGATAAGCTTTGTTGGCAGCCTACTTAGTTTAATAATGAGCGTTTTCAGTTTATTTATTTATTTAGGTTATATTGTATGTCATTGAATGTCATTGAGCAAATTTTCGCGTAAGTAAAGTATCTCGCAATATGATATATTAAATTCGATGATTCAATAATTACTACATGTAGATATGATACACTAAAATAAAATCAACTTTTTCTTGTTATAAATAAATAAAAAATGTTCGTCTTCCCTGATAATATTCAACACTTAGACCATAATGGTCTAGAGGAATCACATGCAATCATTATTTTGATTCATCTAGTGTGAACATTTCTGATTGAAAAAGACCCAAAAAATAGCAAAAATATTATAGCAATATATTTGAATGAAAAAATATTCATTTTTATGAATCCTTAAAGTTTTCGTATCCATGCATATGCACATTACGAGGGTACTTTTCGCTCAGATCAATACACTTTGCGTTACTGCTGACAAAACCTTTATCACCGAATCAGTCTTTCGAACTTACAAACTGAGACGGCTAAATTGTAGCGAAAAGAATTCGTAATTTCACTTTTTTATGCTGAAGGCAAGGGGCATTCTTGGCATCGCGGCAACGGGTATTTGAACTCTAGAATTAGTTTAATGAAAAGCAATTTTTTCTATCAAATGTGATCGCTTTTTTTGTCATTCAAACGTTGCAATATTGATTCACATAATACTCACTGTTGGATCTTTTTCTTTTTTGAAGATAATCAATTGATATCATCGCACCGATCGGACTATCTTTAAAAATAGTTATCTATAAATAAGTTGGGTTAACATATTCTTTCTTAGACTCACCTCGCACATAAATACAGTAAAATTTTATATAAGTTTCCCAATAAACTTTCGCAGAGTGTAGGCTTTTGTTAGATAGTTTTGTGAACCCTGGTAAAATGTTTGCAAAACAAAACTTTTGACAATGTGTCCAAATTGTTAGTGCATTTTATGTGTAGTTGACATGAATTCAGTTCAGGAGAATTCAGTTTAGGAGAGTCAATTATTTTTATTCTATGTCAGACAAATAGCGATAGCAAGTTAAGATAATTTTATCACTTAGCGATCTGATGCGTTGTTAGTCTGCAAATTGCATTAACTAATTATTATTATTATTTAATTATTTTATCGTCATCAGCTTGAACTGTTTTTCCAGAACGTGGTGCATCTGCAGCACCAAAATTTTCAGAACAAAATTTGTGAACCAGTTTATGTGTCTAATCTCTGTGGTAAACATCCTCATTCAAATTTGGCAAACCATTGGAAATTCTTGGAAGCAAATTGGTATCGAAAATGGGCCAAATCACTCCAAGGGTACGCCCACAGTACAACAGAAATTAAGAATACCTCTGCTTTAAAAAAAATGAGGTTTTTTTGCCTATTAACAGACAGAGATACAAAACTTTCCAGTAAGCATTCAAAAACGGGGAGAATCGACCACGCCCAGTCGATACAATAGAGTATTGGGGTTAAATTTTTTTGTAAAAACCTTTGTAACATTAAGAAAAATGTTTCAGAAGTGGCATAAAGCGTATTTATTTTTGCTCAGTATGAAATTCGGGATCTGCAAAGACCTATCTATCCGTCCGTCTCCAATCTGTCTCTCTGCTTATTTGTGCAATGTCCGCGATAACTATTTTCTCGGTCGCAATGATTAAGACATCTTGTGAAATTCAGTATAAACCTTGAAATTTCTTTCACATAATTTAGTATTGAAAATTACCTCTATCTTCTGCGTGTTTTAATCCCTTACGCATAGAGTACACAATAAAAATTTCGGCGGTATTTTATGAAAATAAAAAAAGATTTGCAAGACTCACCTATAAACATATAATTTTTTCCTTTGTTTAAGATAAAGGTGGTGGGTATAGAAGATTTGGAACAGCCGGATGTAATTTTCCACCGTCTTTAATTTTACCTATTGCAATCGCTACATACTAAAGGCTGCAAATTTGGTATGAACAGTGGAAGTTCTTGCACGCAGGCTGGTATTGAAAATGGGCCCAAGCGGTTAATGGAAACGTCCGCAGTGCAATGTAGGCTGAGAATATCTCCTCTTTCAGTTGCAAAAAAAAATTGGTTTGTTTGCTTTGTTGTTTATTGTTTATTCATAAACCATGCCAGATAGATCTATAAACATTTCCAAAAATATTGCATTAGCTATCCCGGTAAGGATCGACCACGCCTATTCGATGTAATAGAATATTGATTTTATATTTTTTTTTGCGAAAATGTTTGTAATATTAAAAATATCCTTCAGAACGATTTTTCATAAAGTATATATATTCATGAACGATACGAAATTCGGAATCTATCTAGACGTATCCGTCAATACATTTGTCTGATTGCTTAACGATCTAGTGTTTGTGATGAGCTTGCTCCTGGGCGCAAAAGTTAAGACATCGGCTTCAAATTTAGCAGAAACATTGGACGTTATTTTACTTCCACGTCCATCTATTTCAATTTAATTCTTTACCCTTTTTTCACATAAAGGTGTTTGGTATAAAAGATACGGCGCAACTGAATATAATTTTTTGTTTTTTGTGAGATTCGTTTCATCCGACCTATTTTGTTTGTGCGAATTGTCTCCTGCAAGATTTTTTAAAGTTTTCTTTCAATTTTTGTATAATAATTTAAATATGTTAGTTATGTGAAGCAGAGTATATAAAGAGGCTTTTGAGTGTGATCGCTTGATTTTTGTGAAGTTAAATTTTTCTCATAGCTTTCACTGCTGTTTAAGATATATCAAGAAACAGCGGGTGTTTATATAATATAATTTTTCTCCAACTACAAGCACACTCACAATAAACTCTTTTCCGTATCTTTTATGTTATAAGACATGATTTCGATTTTCATTTATGTTTGCGTTTTCCATTTTTGTTCAATTTTTGTAACCATTCTGTTTACTTCTCGATGTCGCTTTATTATCCTTAGCAACGACCCGAACCAGCCATTAAAACAGAGTACCTTCTTCACAAAAACTAAGTAAGAAGTATGTATTCAGCTGTGCTGAATCTCTTATACCCACCACCCTTATCTTAAAAAAGGGCGACAATAATAGTAATAGGTGGGCGTGGCAATGAAAGAACTTCCTATGTTTCTGCCAAATTTGAAGCCGATATCTTCATTTTTGCGGCCAGGAGAATGTTTACCACAGACATTACACAGAAGAACAACAGACGGATATGCTTAAATAGATTTGATGTTGATCAAGAGTGTATATACTTTGTAGGGTCTCCGAAGTTTCCTTTTGGTAGTCACAAACCAAACGACAAAATGAAATATCCTTCAGCTTCGGTAATGTGTATAAAAAAGAAAATGTGGGCTAACTTCACACCAGTAAATTTTTTTTATTATGTGAAGCAAAATAGAGAAAATATGACACGTTTACCCTTCGAAAGATGTGCAAACAAAAACGAAAAAAAGAAACAAAGAGATGGGATAAATTAATATCGCACTAAAACAAAACAATGGCTTACTTGATGTCCATGTTTGCATAATAAATAAATTGATAAATATTTAAGGTATCGTCTGTGTGTATAGTGTGTACAGTCCTTGCGCATAACAATCCGATTGAAAAGCAAATAATATGTTTAATTAAAGGAATATGTAAATTTTAATAAATTTACTTTTTTAATAATTAATGAGTTGCTCTTCTGATTTTTAATTTCCATAAATTAAATATTCAGATATCGAATTACGCCAAACTCACTCTTGTAGGGTTTATGTTAAGATTTTATCATTTTACCACTTACCCCTTACAGGCTCCTTCTAAAATACACTCATTCCTATCTTGCACGAATAGCGCAATCCATTGGTATACCATTCTCCCCATCCTGTCATATATTGAATCAATGGTGATCCAGACAAAATTTTTTGGAATATTGAAATCTGCGCTTCTAGTATAAACCAATTTCCATCCTTTTGCAGAATTTCTTTCTTTTGGCTTTATATAAGATCTTATAGTAGAACACACCATTTATAGAAGCATAATGTCTGATTCAAACTCTTTAGGGAGAATGAATATCAGACTTCCAAAATAAAAGCAAGTTTAATTAGGCTCAATAGAGCAAATTCCGAGTTCTTATGTGCAATTATAGAAACAGAGTATCTCAATAGCTTAGCTTATTTTTGCTTATTTTGAACAATAACCAAACCAAGTAAAATTGCGTGAATACAAATATTTCATAACAGAGATATGCGATATAAAGCAAATGGTAATCAAAATTGTTTCCACATTTAATTTTTAACACCTGAATATTTAAACGTACTCTTTTTTAAGCGGAAATTATATCGATACACAAACACAATTTAAGTTAAAACTCAGAAATACTTAGTTCTACCATTATCATGCATTGCCAAAGTACACGCGTTTTTACATACTCTACATGGACGCGTGTTCAAGGTTGAATATCTAGATTTTCACATTTTAGTGTGACCGGCACACGCCGGTATCGTGACAGGAATATAAATGTAAATATGAAAGCAAAGTGACAGTAACAATAAAATGAGCTTTGTACAAAGTTGTATGCATTGGTTTGCGAAATATGTGAAGTGCTTAACTACTTTCGAACCGTTAGACAAACTTAGATATGACCATCGTTTACACAGTTGCACACTCGCAATGCTTAAAATGATATACATAGAAAAAATGTGTACAAAAGCAGAGAGGAAATTGTTCACAATCAGGTTAAAAACATTATTAAGTAGTTTATAATTTTGAGAAGTAAAACTAACGAGAATGAAAAAATTAAGGTTGAATAAAATTCATTTAATTTTCTTCTTTGAAGACACGAAAACCCTCATGAAACCTTACCATGTATACTTGATGGTGCGATTTTAATTTCCCTTCATTTACTTCTAAAATAAGCAATTTCTTGCAATCAGCAGCTTCTTGTGTCTGTTAATAACTGCTTAAGTCGTTTTAAATTATATCCGATTAAAAATTGCACTGGTTCCTGTGGTTGTAATATTTTATAAAGACACTAAAAAGTACCAATAACACACAAACAACAAATATTACGTGAAGACAGACAATTCTGGAAAAATGTGAATATAAATTTCAATTCTAGGTATACACCTAACGGAGATTGGAGCATATGAAGTTTGTCATTTTATTTGCGAGCATCAAAAATTTATCACTCCTTTTGGCCTTAAGCGAACGATAAATATGAGGAATCTTAGATTCAAGCATTGTTTATTGTAAGAGTTATATAGCGAATAAAAGATGCAAGATGCAAGGCAAGGAATTTTTTGAGATAAAATTTTCAGTCTTGCCACAGTTTTGTGGTTACGTACTTTAATTTGAGAAGAATCATCATTTTGATGATTCTATCTCATAGTCAGCAAACTTCAAATAGGCGACTCCTCTTACAGATTTGAGAGCAAAGGTATTTCAATTATACGTCTCAACAAAGTCCTGATACACTTTACAGGTTACGGCGCTCAGATAATTATTAACACCATTGGCAGTGTGCATAGTATACGTAGTTAATCGGTTAGCGGTTTGCGAGGCATTGGTGCTTCAATTATTTTTTTCGGATGCTCCTCCTAACCTGTTGTAGAGTTTGTGCATTAAAATTACGTTCAAGTAATTATTTCAATTAAGCGATTACAGGATTTCATTGTCAGTTCTCTTTTTCTAGCTATCAATTGTATTATGATAATACGCATCGCACACCGGCCGTTCGTCTACAACCTATTTGCTTATTTAGATAGTATATAATTTTTTTTCAAAAAGATCTTAACAAGCTGTACAACAAACGGTATTCTGTTGCATCTACAAATTTGCTCCAGGAACCGTACATTTTCATCACCCCAGCGAAAACACCAAAACAGCTGGGTTTTCGCAAATAAACGCAATGAAAATTTCCGAAAAATGTCGCGGTTGGTGTACAATTCTTCATTAATCTAAGCGATAATCCATTACTACTTTGGACACGTCTAGTGTCGATTACGGCGATTTCTTGGTCAATCTGCTAACTGTCTTGATTAGACTTGAGTCTATTAAGCACCGCTACAGATAAGAACTTCAGCTTCTCAATGTCGACTTCAGTCGCCGCTTAATATCAGAGAAAACCAAATTAGTGCCTGCCTCGGCGTAAAAGAGTGAGCTTAGTTTTTTAAGCTGGCAGACAATTTGAAAACAATGTTCCCCTATTAAAAACTTTAAACACCGATGATAAGAAAGCATTTTTCATCTTTAATTGACATATTACTAAGTAGGCAGATGGAAAGAACGTTCAACACATAAAAACAAATCAGAAAATTATGTTCTCTTATACCCATCTTCATCTTAAAAGAAAGTAAAGAGCACAATACTTTGATAAGTGAACGTGGAATATTTTTTCTATTTTTATGGAATATCGTGGAAATTGTTATAATTTAGTCTAGAAATATTGTGCTAAGCACCCAAAAAGCAGAAGTGTTTTTAGTTTATTTTATACAGCTTAATATATTCAGCTTATTATATATGCAAGCGTCGCCTGTGACCGTTTTGCCAAATTTCATCCAGATATATTTGTTCGGTTTTGTTCTAAGTAGATTTAACACATATTTCCACACTGTATTTTTAAGAACTTTTTATCTATTACGCACACACATACCTCACTCAGTACGATACCGGTTATCTGTTTATCTTTTATTTGCTCAGGTGCAGATGTTTACAAGAAAATGCCGAGTACTTTATTTGCATTTCTCACGCTAAATGTTTGCCTCATGAAAATGCTGGGTAATCAATTTCTGATAGATTACCGAGCAATAAATTTATCTTATTTGTTATCTTTATATTTTGTTTTAAGAAAATGTATATAAACCCTAGTTTTGTAAAAAGAAGGTAGAGAATAAAATAGTCACTCAATTGAAACACTTGGTTTTTATTGAATTGGACACGCTGATTGCTTGCTTGGAAGCCCTGATTGCCTGACATCACTTGATCCTCAGTGGATTTGCCGTACTGACTACAATCAGAGTTCGTGACGAACTAAAAAACAGCGAGCTAAAACTTTAGCGTTTTAGCTATCATCCAGAGAACTAACTTGAGGATTAGGTCTCAAATAACTAAGTACGTGTACATTTGGAAATAGTTTAAGGACTATTTTCAAGTCAAAATTGTACAATATTAATGTCTGTGACAAGGGGAATGTTCTCCACAGACATTATACAGAAGAACAGACGGACGGACGGATAAGTCTAGGCGTATTCGGAATTTCATATTGATCAGGAATGTACACACTTTATGGGATAAATGTAGCAACTTTGTTAAACTTACAAACGTTTTCACAAAAAAAAAATTAAATAACAGTACTCCATTATATAGAGTGGGCTCGGTCGATTATTTGCATTTATTTCTAGAGTATAGCTAGCTCAATAAATGCGGAAATTTTTATGAATCTGTCACTAACCTTTTTTTTCTTGAAAGCAGGATTATTCTCAGTTTCTATTCGACTGTGCATGTGTCGTTTGAGAAAAATTTTCTGCCAAATTTGATGCCGATATCGTAATTTTTGCGGCCAAGATAATGTTTACGATTGGCACTTGCTTATTCTTCAACTAGTTAAAGTGGCAGTTTCAAACTTAAGCGTAATAACATAATAAACTAAAATACTTAGCCATACCTCAGTACTTTTCTGAATAGCTAAGAAAATGAATATTTTAAAATAATTTCTTCTCTAAACATACACATATATTTATATATATATGTTCAAAATAATTTCTTCATACATACATACATATATATATATATATATGTATACGTTTAGAGAAGAAATTATTTAAAAATTTTCATTTTCTTAGCTATTTAGAAAAGTACTAACATATAATCTTTTAAGATTAAATCATAAGCAATTAGGCATAACAACATTATTTTATGGATTTCTTTGCAAGATTTGATTTCATAAATTTATGTTTTCCAATATATCAATTCGACCAACACGCTAAATAAGCAAGATCGCGAATTCCCAGTACACTGAAAAGACTCTTGAAGCAAACTCAAAAATATTCTAGGTAAAAATGCTTAATTATTTTTTAAATGTATTGTTTATATAAACGGCGTCTCAATATTTAAATTTTGTCATTTCTTCATGCAAGTGGCAACTCTGAAATTTGATAGCTATCGCCTATGGGTGTTCTGATTAATAAAAATATAGTGGATACCCAAAAGCAGAACTGTAAATACCCATTGCAAAAATGGGGAAGTTACACTGAGACCGATCGCAAACTTTGCGGAATTTTTTGTCGAGTAAATGCCCCTAATGTGTCACCGATTTGAAAAGACTGGATCGATTATAGATAGTAAGTCTCGTCTGCATCGACGTAAGAAATAACCCAGGAGCCAAGTAAATGAAGCAAAAAACGAGACAGTCGTTGCAAACATGTGGAAAATGGATGGCTAGTTTTTTTCGAGAAGCCGAAGCTATTTATCTTCTAGTCTAATATACGATTTTTTTGTACCAAATAAATTTGTACTTGATGTTAATCACATCTTCAAAAAGAGAAAATAAGACTTCTTTCTGACCTATTAGTCAGTTTGCTTATAAGGATTCATCGCTATTGTCAAAGCACGATAAACTTCAAACTCTTAAATAAATTTGATTGCTTGTAATTATTATCTTTTCCTACATCAATAGATATTTACGAATGAAGAAGTTGTGTTTGCCTCATTTGCATTTTTGTGCAAGACATTGTAAGTAAAAGTATGCAAAGTTGCTGTCTATATTGCTAGGTGATGAACAAAAGAAGAAAAAGCAATGATACTCAATCGAGTACCATATCAATGAATTAAATGAATGATTGGAAAATACGCTAAATATCAATACATTCAAAAATCCGATATTCGGTTTTCACACGGCATAACATACACATAACGTAACACTAACAATTTCAATAATTTTACATTTCTTTAAAATTTTTTAAAATATTTATTTTTCTTTAAAGCAGACGTATGTCTTAGTTGCAGCTTGAATCCTTTCCAATTATCTTCTTTATAAAAGTGAGGTCAAACACGCCATATTTCTATAAGTACCATACATGCGAATATTGTTATATATGTTATATATGAAAATAAAATTCAATTATTTAACATTTAATGTGATTTGAGAAATCATTTACATAAGTTGTCAAGAGTTTTAAAGAAATATAAGTTAGTGACGAAATTTATGCCCGCAAATGTTTCGCTATTTAAAAAAAATTCTCTTCTTCTTGTCGTTTTCTAAAAATGATTATGAAACTTAAATAATTCAAAAATGAAGCTTTAAATTGGTACATAAATATTTAATTTAATAAGGAAAATCCTCTGCCTTTCCCCTTAGAAAGAACGACAATGTGTTTATAAAATTAAAAGAACACAGTAGTATATATACACAAAAATAATTTCTCCCAATAGATTTGTTTGATCTTAACCCTTTTCTTGAGAATATTTTTGTGAAACAACAAAATCCAAATTACATAAAACACTACATAAAATGAACATTTTTGTTACGTGCATTTTATTTCAAATCGAAATCCTTTCGCAAATTATTTTTCTGTTTTTCCTTTTTTTTTTTTCTATAATATCTTTTGTAGCTCTATCGATAACTACAGGTACATTAAATTTATCAGTGAAAGAAAAGATGAAATCCCATAGAATATACGGAGTACCAATGCAACATCATGGTGATGAAATATGGGGTTAGAAAGGCGGCAGTAAAGTGTTCGAGCACCTTATACAAACGATGCTTAAAGGGTTTGGTAGTAAATCTCTTTTGATATTCGCCATCTATAAAAAGCTTTTTTTTAAAAACGCAAAATTCTTATTACTCATCAACTATTGTTGAATTCTAAAATGACCTTAATTTTAGACTTACATTTACTAAAGAGTAGAAATTACCGCATGAACGATAGTTGAAAATTTTCAACATTTGATTTTTTTCGATTTCCTAAAGATTGAAAACGTTAGTGGATCAGCCACATAACTGGAATTATGAATCCGAAGGAAATATTATGGTTTCTTTATTAATTTTTGTATCTTTGGAGATTTTACAGAACAGAAACCAAAATGGACCGACATACGGACAAGTCTAAATTAAACTAGAATCTTACAGTAATCAAGACTATACATCCCAGTGTCCTTTGATAACACTAGTTATGTTGTCTAAATGAATGAATGTATGCATGTTGTGAGTAAATAATGGGATTACGTCGCTATGCTTAAATAGCACGCAATAATTGTGTAATAAAATATTTACTTCTATCTATCTAGTAATCCACAAGTTATAATGAACTCAATCCTATCTACAATTTCAAAATATACACATTCATTTGCTCCAAACGAACACCGCAATTGGGATTCTTCCATTGCTAAGAAGAACAATTTACTAGCACAACGTTGCCTCAGCGACAATTCAGACGGAGAAATCCACATGTCAACATAACAAACCTTCCTCTTTCATGGCATCGCAACTAAGTAAAAATTTCAAAATATTACAATGGAACATTAAAGGACTTATTAATAACTTTAATGAGCTCCGTTTACTAATAAATGATTTTAGCCACTCGTTTACATCTCTTCAAGGGAATTCCTTTAATCCAATTCCACCCAAACTATACATGAATGCCGAAGAAATCTTCTATTCAAAACAAGGTCTTGGTGTCTACATAAAATCCAACATCCTTCACAAACGCATTAGCTTCAAATCAAATATACAAATATACACATAACGATACAAATTATATTGAATACAAAACTTTACTTTACTTTCACTTTATATACCGCCTTTGCAACCGTTTTCCAACCAAGATCTTTGTAACCTCCTCTGATTATACCAGGTGGGTTTAAAGGTTCGTAGGCTAACATAGAAAAATTCTTTTTTTGATAGAATTTGATTTTATTACTCAATATCGTTGCCTTCGAGGGCGATACAATGCTAATAGCGGTCGTACAATTTTTCGATACCATTTTTATAGCACGATTTGTCTTTAGCCTCAAAATAGGCCTCAGTTTTGGCGATCACCTCTTGAGGCCTGAGAACAGGAAAAAGTCGCTGGAGGCCAGATCTGCAGAATACGGATGCGGAAGAAATTCGAAGCCCAATTCATGGAATTTCGCCATCGTTTTCATTTGTGGCACGATGCATTGTTTTGATGAAACAGCACTTTCTTCTTCTCCAAATGAGGCCGTTTTTCCGCGATTTCGTCTTCCAAACGCTCCACAAAAGCTAAATAGTCGATTTTATGGTTTTTCCCTTTTTAAGATAGTCAATGAATATTATAGCATGCATATTGATGTCATAACCTTGCCAGGCGACTTTTCTTCCACGCTTTGGAGTCAGGTCATCACGTGCAGTGCACTCGGCTGACTGTCGATTGGACTCCGGTGTGGAATTATGGAGCCATGTTTCATCCATTGTCACATATCGACGCAAAAATTCGGGGTTATTACAATTGAACAGCACCAAACACAGCTTAGAATCATCAATTCGTTGTCGTTTTTGGTCGATTGTGAGCTCGCGCGGCACCCACTTTGAACAGAGCTTTCGCATATCCAAATATTCATTCACTATATCTCCAACACGTTCCTTTGATATCTTTAGGGTCTCAGTTATCTCAATCAAAAGTTGCTTCACTAAAAATGCTATAACATACATACTAATAGTGCAACAGTTGTCAAATTTATACATGTGTCTTTTGAAGTTTAGGGCTACCTAAAATCGATTTAATGCTACGCCGTGTATGTGTCAGCCTACAAACTTTTCAGCTCCCCTGTTATGTGGCGAAATTAATAGTAGGAACACCTTCTGGGGCTCCGCAAACAGCAACAACTCATCACACTTTTCGCACATTGATTTAACATATTGCTCTCCCAACGGTACGGGTGAGATCTCCAAGCATTTTGGAAAAATTTGGAACGATTACTCCTCTGATTATAACTTCTCCAACTTCTCAAACGCTGATCCTATTGATAGATGTGCTATTTTTCTGAAGAAGCTTATATCAATTTTAGAACTTGAAAGCCAATTCTCCAAATCTAAAGTGAGGGCACCCGACCTGAATCTCATCTTATGATCAGCAAATGATCAGTGCGCTTTCTAGCCCAAGTAAAAGGAAATTACTTGACTTATAACACCATATTTTTTATTGGAAGGTTGTGGCAGTTGTTCCAGTACCAAAAACAAAAAATGTTTCCGTAGTGTCCGACTATCGTTCAATTTCCTTACAATCTTGCCTTTCTAAGCTATTAGCTACAATCATTGCATTTAGATTTTCTTGATTTCTTGAATCCAAGAGCTTGGTTATAAAACAACAAGTTGACTTTAAGCGTGGTACAGCTTGTATCGATGCTCTTCTACACATCGACCATTTTATATCCAAAGCAATCTCGGAGCGAAATCATGTCACGATACTCTCAATTGATTTAGCAGTGTAGTAAAATATTTCTAAGAACCAACACCAGTGAAAATTATTTTTTATTTAAATAAATACATTAAAATTGTTACTGAAAACTCAATTTGAAATTATGTTATTATTTTTTTTCTTTTTTGTAAATTTTATCTTAAGGAAGTATTGACGTAAGACTATTTTTCACACGTTAGTTTTGTTCCATGTATTGTACATTCTAAGGCCAAAAAGTAAATTTTAATATTCTTCATTTCCTTTTATAATTACTGTTTGTTTTTTGTATTATTTGACACTTCGCACACAAGCAAACTTTTAAATATGTATAACTTATATACAAAATTTATGTTTTCTCCCATCTTTTACTATTAAATATTCTTCTCTTGGTTTTACGATTTTTTCAAGAAAAGATCAAATATTATTAGGAGTTTTTAAAAGTGCTGGCAGGCAACTTCTGCAAGTAAAAATAATAAATTTTGGAAAATAGTTTGACTAATATATATTGTACTATTTTTTTTCGCAACAAATGACTTTCTCAAACAATAAAAATGGCAGAATCTTTTTCAACTTCTAATATAATAGTGTGTCGTTTAGTAATGGTTTTTAGAATTATAATTCGGTCGTCTATGACTGGTTGACAAAATGGAAACTTCTCCACCATCTTATTGAAAATTAAGTTGCTAACGCCTAATTATTGTGTACTTCCATAAAATTCCGTTACGTAGATGTTGTCTTGGTACCGGTACATTTCAAAAGTCTTCGTCTTTGGGGCTTTGTAAATATTGCTTTTCCGCCTATAGTAAAGTTTCGCTCTATTATGAAAGTCAAGCATTTTGCATAACGTACTTTTTTCAAAATATCTGCATATATGATATGTCGTGAAAAATAGCTCTGTGGATGTTCTTCCCTTTTCATTGTTGTAGATATTTTAGATGTGTCTGCTACATCAATGCAGTCAATATAAATCATCACATCAACATGCCATCGGCATACCACCATATCGGTGCTGCCATTGCCAACACCACTACGTCAACACCGCCTCAACACCACCGCCGAAGACACCGCCGCACCCACTAACAGTACTGCTGAAAATATAATTATATACCGTCTACAATATCTCATCTACGACGATTGGAGTTCACACACTTCTCGCACCTCATTCAAATCAAAGAACTGGCTTCAAATAACATTTATGTTTAACTGGCCTCCATCTGCTATGTCCTCCTACATGCAGCTGCCTATAAGGGCTAATTTACATTAAATGCTTCATATCTTATACTGCTAACTAAACAAAATTAGAAACAATTTTAGTTCTCATAGCGTTTGGTGACATAAAACAGGAATCCTGCATTAGGGAATGGAACACTGACAGCCATACCGACTAGAAGGTACAACGTTTTCTTACTTTCTAACTGTTACGGTCAACCAGCAATTCATAAACAGAATGATGCAAATGAGCAAAGGCAATTAAACCGTATATGAAGAAATTGTGACGCAACAATTGAAGAATTGAAGAACTGCCTCTAATAAAAGTCATTTGCATTAAGTTCATATTACCATTAACTTACATTTCCAAAAGAAGAGAAAGCCAACAACAAGACATGATGTGTTGCACGAGTTTTATGGTTTAAAAAATTTATTAAAATAATAGGAATTGAAAAGTTAAGTATATTAAATAAAATATAGTGCGTTCGTCCTATGTCAATTGTGCTATGCTATATATCCGTCATCGTTTGTGGTACAAGGTACATTAATTTGCTATACTCACTAGTCTCGCCCCAAAGACAAACGTAATCGAAAATTCGATCATACCATTTTTACGAACACTCTCTACATAACGCACATTTAAAAAAGTCTTTATATGAAAAATGTTGCAATCTCCAGAGTTTTTCGATAAAAATGTGCTTAAACTAGTGTACAGACATATAAAATAATTGTGTAAAACTTGGATCGGACTGGACCATTTCATTAAACAGCCTCCCATGAAAATTAACTGAACTAGCTTTGACCCACCTATATCTATTACATATACCCAACAACATGTGAAGGTTCTCATAAAAAGTACGTCTTTGTATTACAATAAGATCTAATGTTTACTATTATTTAGTTGTTTGGTTTGTTAGTTATTTATTCATTTAAGTATTTAGTTTATATGGTCATTTCGTTTCCTAGTCATTTAGTTGTGTAGTCATTTAGCCGTTTAGTCATTTGGTTATTTAGTCATTTAATAATTTAGATCTTTAATCATTTATTTATTTAGTTAAGTTTAGTTATTATGACAGAAATAGTTGAAGAATAATAAGATCTTCGACAGAAGAATTAAATTTTCTAAATTTATATAGTTCCATGAAAAGCATCACTTTACGGAGAAACGAATTATGGCTTTTGGTTTTTTATTACGAAAGTAAACGTGCTTGAACACTGCCCGACTATAATGTTTTTTTTTTGCTTATTTTATAATCAACTACAGAACATGAAAGTCAAATGCAAGCACAAAGAAAAGAACACAGGGAAGTGTTTATTATTAACTAGAAGGAGTAATCCACTTGTAGGTAGAAGTTCTTACATACGTTTCATGCACGTTCCACATAATCTCCACCACATATCCTATGTACATGCTTTTTGTACCCATTACCGAAGGTGAAGGATACATTCCATTTGTCATTTGGTTTCTAATTACCGAAAGGAAACTTCGGAGATCCCACAAAGTACATATATTTTTGATCAGGACGAAATTTAGAATCGATTTAAGCATGCCCGTCTGTTCGTCTCTCAGTCTCTCCGTCTGTCTGTATAATGTCTGTGGTAAACATTTTCTTAGCTGCAAAAATGAAGATATCGGCTTCAAATTTGGCAGAAGAATTTTAAGTTCTTTTGCTTCCATGTCCACCTATTACAATTTAGTTTTTCTCCCTTTTTTTAAGATAAAGATGTGGCTATAAAAGATTCGGAAGAGTCGAATATAATTTTCTTACTTCTTTTTTATAAGCATTCCATCGCTGCTTTACTATCATAAAGTTATGAGCTTTTGTTGTCCATAAGATTTCAACTCTTTTGTTTCGTTCCTTTTGCTAACAACTAATACCGTTCTCAACGATGACAGGATATAATCATCCGTTCACATATGCAGGGACATAAGCAATTGCATATAAAAGCAAAGGCATACGTATAAGTGGGTATTTGAGAGTATTAATGGTTTTTATTCTTTAAAGCATTAAGTTTACAGATATATTACGATATACGAAGCGCAATATTGTTTTTTGTACATTCGATTAAGTCAAAGAGATAATAAAACTTTGTCTTTGGGTGTTCTATCTGTTTATTTTCAATTTTCTGCCTCAACGACTGCAGACTTAATTGAGTTTGGTTCTCTTTTGTTTTTTTCTTAATTAGGTGAATAAGCACAACAAGCAAATTTTTCCAATAACTCGTGAACACTGCTCCACTTTCGCTTATTTTGGTTAGCTATATTTTATGCAAATAACGCCGCGTTTCTAAGAATGCAGAAAGAAAAACAGCCAGAGTAAAACCGCCGGGAAACAAACGTGCTTTTAGCTTATACTCTAGGCGTTGCCTATGCCCGATTTGACCCGTTTTCAATTGACAGACATTTGAAAGAACTTCCAATGTTCCTGCCACATTTGGACACCGATTTTTTAATTTTTGCGGCCAGGAGATTGTTCACCACAGACATTACACAGACAAGCAGAGAAGCATTGTTGCCTAGAATATTGGTTCCGCAATCGAGGCATTCTTTTATCAATTTATCCATAAGCAAATAAATTGCAAAGTTGTAAAATTCTTTGCCCTGTGTAGCATTCAACTTTTTTAAGAACTTTATATGTATTTTCTTTTCGAAAAATGTTTGTCTGCTCTACACTATCCAATGGCTTTGCGAAACAATAAAAGACGAAATTTTTCATAAATAATAAGTCTATAATAGGTTTGAAGTTTAAATATATGGAATTTAAATGATATGAGTTATCATAATCTTCAATTATTGTCTACGCGCGAAATAGTTTTTTCTTTTCTTGGAAGGAACTTTTACATATTAATATATAAAAATTTTTATACACGGAGAAAGCGTAAGAATAATAATTTTTGGACCAGCGAAGTAATAAATTTTCTTCGAATTTCTTTAATATTTTTTTCGTGGAAAATCTTAACCCACTCCGCACTCTTGAATTTTACCGGATTGTAATTTTTTACAAAAGGGGAGTACAAGTTTTAAATAGAATTTTGTGTAAGTAACAAACGAATTAATTATACTTGCATTAGAAAGACACGCTTTCAATCTTTGTTAGAACAGAAGAAAAATGTCAATTCCATATGATAAAGTAAAAGTGGTGGGTACGAAAGAGCACGGCCGAATACAATTTTCTCCCTTGTGAGCCGTGAGGAACGCGCTCAATTTAGCGTTTGTTTTTTGAAAACCTCTCAAAGTACTTTTTTTTTCTAACTCTACGTTGGTTCAATGAATTCTATTATCGAAACGTTATCATATCAAATCACACCAATAAGTTACAACTGTTTGCATCAAAATCAAAGTTTTTTTAACATACGTCATGTATGCGAGTATTGAAAAGCATTCGAAATACCATTCGAATCCGTAGAAACTAGTGCTAATACAGTTTCATTTCTTTAATTTTACACTTGACGCACTTACTAACTTTATCGTATACAGAACAAAACGTATATATAAATCCATAACAAGAGAAGCATATAGATATAAAAAAACAAAATTTTATTGGAAATCGAAAAAATCGTAATTGCATCTTTCGAAACAGAAAGTTCTTTAATAACAAATTCGCTTAAATGCAACTCCCTCTTATCCGCTATACTGAATCTGATGTGAGTCAAAGTCCACATTAGGGCATATCTAGAAATAACATCGACAAGGAGTTGTAAGAATTCCCCAAGTCGAAGAAAAAACGTTATTCTGTAAATAAAATGAGAAAAAAAATTGGAATCAAAGTCCTAAATGCCAATCGCCGTAGATAACATGGTTAATTTTCAGTCAAAATCATTAAATGCTGTACCACCACAATTGATGGAAATACAAACTCGCTGTGATCGCAATTATTTGTTGTCTATTCATAGCTTCGAAACATTCATACTTACCTGTCACTTTACATACATTACGCATATTAAGGTTTAACTATAAGTTCTCAGAAAAACTTTTATCAAAAATCGATAATTAAACGGAAAACTTTAAGTTGTACGCTTATGTCAATAAGATACGAACGCCATTGTCTTAGAAAGCTGTTATGTTCGTTGAAGAAGCATATTGTCTCTACTGAATGTTTTCTATACATATTTCAGTATTAAATAATGTTTCAGCATACTAAGTGCAATAGGATATTGTGTGATTGTCAAATATGTAATATATAGAGTACAGAAATATTTTGTTTGATAGTGTGTAGTCAATAACTGCTCATCACGAAAAAAACAATGTTTTACTTGAAATACATTTTTCCGTAATTATCATCTATAATTCAAACAGTTTCAAGATTTGCATACACACGACTGGCTTTTGGTTGTAATTTGGATAAATAAACGATGTACCAAATAAAAATTCATTCAAAATTCATCTAAAAATAAAAGCAGCAAAAAGTATTTTTTAAGCTTTCATTGCATTGCAAAGCAGGCATGTTCCGATTAACTATGGAATGAAACATGCGATAAATGGTCCCCCCGGCTTTGATGAGAGGCCTCTTTTCACGAAATTTTCGATGATTTTTTAACAAAGATGTGGGTTTTTCTTACCGATAATGCGGCCATCTCGGCTATGAGCTCAGGAATTGTTTCTCGTTTACTCCCGTGAATACGAAAATCCTAAAAAGACAATACATGATATTGGTAACCAGTTGACATTCGAATTGCTATGATTTAATCTGGAAATCGTTACTGCAATAAATCGATAGCTTCATGCGCTGTGTAGCAAGTGGCGTTGTCTTGCTGAAATCGCATGCCATCGAAATACAGGCCGTACAGTTGAGGCCACAAAGTCTCATCATGTTCTTGTAACGAATACCGTTCATAGTCACGACAGCGACGGCACCTGATCAAAATTCACACCAGGAAATTACTCGTTATGAGTGCTTTCATTTCTCATGTATCGCGCGACAATTTTGCGAACCCCAAAATTCAACAGTTCCATTTATTTACCGAGCCATTCAGATGGAAATACAATTATAACGGCTTCTATTTTGGGGAATGCTCCATCAATTAAAATCGATAAAGGCATATTGAGAGACGAAACTTATCAGAAACCGTTAACGATTGAATGACAGTGATCTTCTTTTATCAGTCAACGACGATAAGCAAGTTGAGAAAGTATAAAATTTCTTGTTTTGCTGGTTTGATTTGATGTGAAAAATGTATCTGCAATTATACCACCTTATTTTCACTAGTAATTGAAATAGGCTTATTTCAACCCTCAGCACATATATAATATAAGGAAAAACAGCGCGTCCAAAAATAAATGAAAATTACGATTATATGGATAAGTTGAAAACGTATAGCATATTTTTCGTCCTCATTGTAATATTGTTATTATATTAATTATTTTTTATTAATTTAATTTAAATTTGATATTAAGAGGTACGACTTGGTTGGCTATCCTTTACGACCAGAGAATCAGTGGTATTTTGGCTGATAAATGCGTTTAGACAAAACAGTGCAATCTATAGCTTTGTTTTGTCACAAAGGAGAATGCTACAGCGTATGAGGTCCGTTCTTAGACATTTCTCCAGCCCTCCACTCTACATAATTGGCAGCAGCAAATGCAACGCTTTGTACCCGGGATTAATATAGTTCCATATTGGGCTTCGCTGAATGAACGTATATGAACTGGTTGAACTGGAGGACTGCCAGTCCTCCGTACTGAGACTCTCCTGGGAGTAAACTAGAGCTATTCCACGGAACCTTCCTTTCATCTTGGACGCTTAATGACTCACTCATCGCTGCTGCTTTAAGTAACTCCCGTGCCCTTCTACAGAAACCGTCGTCAATTATATTATCGCGACCAATCAATAGAGAACTACAACCGCGACGTGACCAGCCCACTGTGACGGTTCTTCCTTGTACTGCTTTTTCCTCGTGTTGGTTTTTCTTCATTCCTTTTTGCGAGCAACAGTCAATGCGAAAACCGGGTCAATTATATTATCCCGACCAATCGGTAGAGAATTAAAAACGCGACGTGACCAGCCCACTGTGCTGGTTTTTCCCTGTGCTCGTTCTTCCTTTTTGCGAGCAGCAGTCAATGCGAAATTCCCGTCAATTATATTATTGCGACCAATCGATAGAGAATTACAACCGCAACGTGACCAGCCCAATGCGTTGGTTTTTTTTTCCTTGTGCTTGTTTTTTCTTTTTTCCTTTTTACTAGCAGCAGTTGATGCGCTTGTTCGATCCGTTCTCTTGGCTTCATCGCTCCTGCGCTGCTAAATTATGAACGCTTACGATAAGGTGAAAATACTAAAAATAAAGAAGAAACACTACCTTAAATCAAACTAAAATTCCCGCATTATCAATCATATAATATAGATTTTCATTCGTATAATATAGATAACATGTTACAAGTGGCGCCCGAGCAGAGACCAATTCAGTTTGACCCAGAACAAATCTCAGACCCAGATAAGCAAAGTAAAATAATAACCAACAGTCAGCCGCAACATAGGTATAAGGAAAGCATAAACCGAGGGGAACAATTAACAGTCAACAACAACAGAAGAAGATGTTTTAACCAGCATGGTGAAAACATCTTGGACCTATGCCCTTAAAAGGGAGGAATTGTGTGATATCTCCGGAGAAATGGGCCTGGAGAATAAAGGAACAGTAGAAGAGATGGGAGAAGGTCTTGTCTGTGCCGGCATGTTCCCTAGATTCCAAGCCAGAGATAAATAAATGTCTCGAAGAGCTGGAAACGATTTACATGCCACGTACATCAAACTTGCAACTTCTGGAAGGTGGGTCACGAAGCAGTAGTACCAGACGACACGTTCAAACGACGATGTCATGCAGTGCAGCTATGGATAAGGTCCGGCATTGAATGGTCCGCTATGATGGCAGAACCCACCCCCTAGAATTCTTAGAGAGAATCGAGGACCTGTGCAAAATCCATGAACTACCACTTACCGTCATGGCATGAATAATGAGCGAGCTATTCTAAGGACAAGCCCAGATATGGTTTCGAAACAATCGCCGAGCCTGGAACGATTGGACCACGTTTAAACAAGATTTATTAAAAATCTTTCTACATTCAGGGTATCACGAGAGATTAGATGATTAAATCCGGCAAACGGACCAGCAAACTCAGGAAGCATTTATGACATATGCACTACGCATGCAAAATCTTATGCGGCATACTGAATACACTTTGCAATAAAAAATGGATCGAGTTTACCGTAATAGCAGAAGGGAATATCAATTATTCGGGATTAATTCATTTGCACACCTTCAAGAGATGATATTGGTGGCAGAGAGATACGAACACCTACCGGCAGAACTGCTGGAACTACGGCGTCTACCGCTACACGAGCACCTATATCCGCACCTATCCCAAATCAACGGTTGGTTTATCATCGATGTTGTCAAGATGGCCACTATGCCAATGCCTGCACTAATCCACACACCCTATCCTGGGACTGCGGGCGACAGAATATACGAACTAAAGACTGTTGCAGGAGAAAACTTATAACATAAGAAAGAGGAAGGAATGCAGCCGATGGCCAAGCCAGCAGCCATATGAATGTGGGGGGTCTGCGCCTGACTGGCATAATAGACACAGGAGCAACAAGAAGCATTATCAAAAGTCACTTGACAAACTTTATCCCATACATCCTTTCAACACTACAGATAATCACTCGTATCAGAATGGCGGACGGGTTCCTACAAGTTAGCAAAGGAGAATTAATAGCAAACGTCGAAATTAGCAACAGGACCTTTCAGCTGCCAATAATTATGTTAGACTGTGCGGCAGATCAGTTCACGCTAGGAATGGACTTTCTACAGAAAGCACAGTCGTCGATAATTGTAGTCGGTTTAGCAGCCCATTTTTGGAGCCCAGCTCCTAAATAAGAAACGATAATGAATCGTAAGTCAAGCAATACAACGTCAAAGTTGCCGCTTCAGGGGACGTCGAGTTCAACGATCTTGAACCACAACCAGCGGTGGTTGCCCCCGTCAGATCTATGCTATTACAGAAAGTCATCCCTAGAAGACCGAAAAATATATCAGGCAATACAATATTCGACGTAAAGTCAGCAGTGAACAACCCAGCATCTTCAGAAGAGACACCTATCATACAAAGTAGCCAAGCATCAATATTACAAACTACTCCACCAAAAAAAAAATATAGGACTTCCCAAAAAAAGAACTAGCCGCTTTTGACACTATCAACGTGCCATCCGACATCACTAGCCCCTGTATCTGCATAAAGGACGACACTCCCACTAAACTAAAATACCATTGTAAAAACCCGGCAAGAGACATTGAACAAGGAACTAGACCAGCTGCTTCAGACAAGATGCATGGAACCATTCAACAGCTCGTATAGCGCTCCCGTGGTATTACTGCCTAAAAGAAACGGAGAATGGAGAATGTGCATCGATTACCGTATACTAAATAGTAGATTAACTCCCGATGCCTATCCGCAACTAGAGATTGAACATATTCAACAAATTGAATGAAGGTAAGTGTACCAGCACAATAGATCTACAAGATGACTAATGGCAAACGCCCATGCATCCAGCAACCAAGAAATTCACAGCTTTTACAGTATCCGGCAGCGGACTTTTTCAACGGCGCGTCATGCCTTTTAGACTCAATTCAGCTCCGGCAACCAATATGGCCAAAATGGCCAAAAATGGAGCCATTTGCTTTCGCCTATCCCCATGAGATTATCGTCGTCAGTCAGTCAGAACAGGAACACAAGGATCATTTACGGCAAGTGTTTCATCAATTGCGACGGGTAAAAGTCAAAATAAACCCAGAGAAGTGTCAGCTTTTCCAGCAGGACCTTAAATACTTGGGGCACGTAGTGACGGCAAGTGGTATCAGCACCGACCAAGACGGCAAGTGGTATCAGCACCGACCAAGACAAAATAGTTGCAGCAAAGGATCTAAAACCAACGAGAAACATTAGAGAATTAAGGCGGTGTGTGAGAACAGCGTCATGGTATCGCAGGTTCATTCCCGATTACACGGAAGTAACTCATCCATTGACATCTCTATTAAAGAAAAACACACAATGGAAATTGGGAGAAGAAGAACAACATGCCTTCGACGAATTAAAACGCCACCTCAGGGAAGCACCAGTATTAGCCTGCTCCGATTTTGAACAACAATTTATCCTACAGACAGATGTCATCAACGCGGGATTAGGGGCGGTATTGACTCAATTTCAAAACGGTGCTGAACGAGTAATCGCCCACGCAAGTCGTCGACTGAAATGCGCAAAAAATAATTATTTAATGACGGAGAAAGAGTGCTTAGCCATTGTGTGGGCAATAAGAAAGCTGAGGCCTTACTTGGAGGGGCATCACTTTAAAGTAGTAACAGGTCATCAAGCCTTAAAGTGGCTAAACACCATGGAGAAACCTACAGGAAGGGTAGAAGTAGAATATAGAAAAGTACAATGTAATAGCCGACGCGCTATTCCGTCAACCTGAGACGTATGGAAGCCGAGATGGAATCATGCCAGTGGATAAATAAACTAGTCTCAAAAATAAACTCGACACCTCATTTATATCAGGATTACATCATAACAATTGGCAGAGTATACCGTCATTGAGTCACATGCTTGAGACGAAGAAACATGTCAATGGAAGCTATGTGTCCCTTCCTATGCACGTAATCGAGTCTCACAAGAAAACCACAATCAGCCTGGGGCTGGCCGTTTGGGTATACAGAAAACTAATGCAAGGATTGTCCGTTTGTACTACTGGCCGGGTATGTTTCGAGAGATTGCAAACTATGTCCGCAGCTGTGTCCTATGTCAGTGTTATAAAGCCTGTCAACAAAAACAAGTTGGGAAAATGTTAACCCAACTACCAAAGGAACCATGGTGAACCATTAGCGCGGATTTCATTGGACCACTACCTACGTCAACTTCGTGAAATAATATTGCCCTTGTCTTCGTAGATAAATTCACAAAGTAGACAGAAATCGTCCCGTTACGCCGAGATACCACTGCTACATTAATCAGAGCTTTCCTCGAGCGAATATGGAACACCTAAAGTCTTGCTAACAGATAACGGCAAGCAGTTCACGAGTAGTCAATTTGGTAAATTTCTAGAAGACACAGCAGTTTTCCGCAACATACACCCCGCAAGAAAACCCAACAGAACGTGCAAATCGAACTTTGAAAACCATGATGGCACAGTACGCAGCAAGCAACCAACGTCACTGGGATATCTATCTACCCGAGTAAACTTTAGCCATAAATACCGCAGTGTCGGAACCTACTGGTTATTCTGCCGCTTACATAAATTTCGGTCGAGAACCATGATTATCATGATCGATGTACAACGAAGAAATCCTAGACACAGGAGAAACAAACGAACCAATCAGTAAAAAGGTATTAAAGATGAAGGGTGTCATTTTGATGGCCAAGGAACACGTGCGACAAATCAGTGAATCACAAGCAAAACATTGCAATCTAAGGAAACGAGAATGGATTCCTGAAATAAGACAGCGAGTGGTCATCCGGACGCATCATTTCTGCAACGCCCCGGATAATTTCGCCTCTAAATTAGCTCCGAAGTATGACGGACCCTACGTAGAGCATGGATTCCAATCGCCCGTGATAATCACCGTAAAGAGTCCCGATGATAAAGAAGTAAAACGAGTGCACGTCAGAGAAATTAAAACGTCTTTTGACCGAGAACCACTATAGATATTCCTTTACTTGATCCAATCTAAAAAAAACAACTTAAAAATAGGGGATTTAAATGAAAATAACAACAAACCTACTAAACGTACAAGAAAGGAATTCAGCTGTGCAATAGACGGAAATGTCACGTCAAAAATTTTCCTGATGACTAATGGCTACCGATTTCGTCATTATAAGTCAAGCCTTCGCAATGTCAACATCAAGCCAAAACAAAACAAAACCGATTGCGCAGTGTTCGTCGTCCAGAACACGCTGCGAGATTTGATGCGCAAATCCACCGATTAGGATGCGGCAGACCTCCCAGATTGTTGGTGTGCCCAGGAAGAAGCCGCCCGTACCCGCCGGGAGCTGGCTAACACGATAGGAATTTTAGCCAGACAACAAGGGCACACTGAGCGTATTCCGACGCTGGGATTTTCAGAAGGGAGAATCGTTGCAAGGGACACCACTGGTTGGCCAGAGCAGGAAACGAGCATGGCTACACCGTCACCGAACAAAGATTCCGAGGACACCGTAGTAGCACGAGTGTGTCCAGATCCAGAATAACGGGTCGGCTCATCCATCAGTATAACAGGTATATCATCATGTTCAACTCTCCCCCGAGGAGTCCAGTAGTTTTCACTGTCGAAAGATCACCCGGCATTGGAGAAGCAGGATACCGCAGAGAGCGTTATGATTGCGAATATTCGGATTGCTAGAGGCTGTGGCGACTCGTTTCGTGGTTTTTCAACTTGCCCCGAAAGTAAGGAGGCGTACTCCTCGTTACGAGCATTTGTCATGCATCATTCCTTTATTTTTTATTATTAACTTTGTTTCTTTCATTTCATCTTATTCGTATTTTTTTATATATACTTTCATTAACGGTTTTTTTTCTTTTGATAAGTTTACTTATTACTATTACTTAAGACACATTGTTTCATTTCTAACTGTTTTTTATTCTTTTGAAAAAATACGTTTACTTATTACTATTATTTAAGGCACATGTTAAATCAATTTGCGTTGAAGGATTAACTGTTAGAATCGTTAATTCTAATTCTTTTTACAAGCAATTCTCTTTCTAATTAAGACAAGAAAGAAAGACAAACATCTGTGCATTGGCAGAGGTCACACCATGCATAAAGCGAACGATCACACCACAGTTATGCGTCTGTGTAAGTGTATGCGTACAAATGTAATGTACATATATTGTATTGATATATTTTGTAAAGCAGCGCAGCCACAAAAAGTATAAAAACCTAGCGAAAATTAATATTCATTCCTTTTTGCGAGCAGCAGTCATTGTGGTGGAATTTTCATTGCATGGAATTTTTTCCTGGCAACGAACCTAGCCATCAACTGTGCTCAAGACTGTCTTGAGAGCAGGCTTGAACTCCCTCAATAGGTCTCCTCAATAGATTTAGTGGTGTTCAAGGGAGAACTCCGAGTGGAGAAGACTGCTAGTCCTTCACTCGTAGGATTCCCTTGAATCAAGTGGACGTTTTTGAATGCTCACTTGATAGGTCAATGTGGAGAAGACTGCGAGTCCTCTGTACTGCGACTCTCCTGGACGCAGGCTTGAACTTCCTCAGCAGGTCTCCTCGATAGATTTAGCGGTGTTTAAGGTAGGACTCCGAGTGCCGAAGGCTGCTAGTCTTACACTGAACCAAGTGGGGGTTCTGGAACCGTCACTTTTGAGGTGAGTATGGAGAAGACTGCCAGGCCTCCGTACTGGGGCTCTCTTGGAAGTAAACCAGAGCTTCTTTCCATCTTGGACGTTTAGTGACTCACCCATCGCTGCTGCTATAAATAATTCCCGTGTTATTCTAGAGAAACCCGCGTCAGTTATATTATCGCGACCAATCGATAGTGAATTACAACAGCGACGTGATCAGCCCAATGTGCTGGCTTTTACTTTCTCAGTTTTTTTCTTGCCCTGGTTTTTCTTCGTTCCTTTTTTTACGAGTAGCAGTGAATGCACTTCTTCGTATTCTTTGGCTTCATCCGTATACTTTGGCTTCATCGCTCCTGGAGTCATCCATTTTTCTGTGGCCTGTGCTGCTAAAATAAGGAACGCTTAGGATAAGGCGAAAATAGAAAAAAAAAGAAGAAAACTCCACCACAAATCAAATTGAAAGTTATTCATTATCATTCATATAATATAAATTTTCTTGGGACGACCTATACTGGTAAGCCCTGAGTGATACCCCATTACAAATGGTATTCCATAAAACTTATATAATAAAAAAACAAGTCAAAGAAGCGATTTTAAACCATCAATACCTAACAACAATAGCTAAGGTTTAATATTAATTGAAAAATTCTTGAAATTATATACAAGTTGCATTAGCATGCCGTAAATTGATAATAATATCCTTGTAAAACGAATCCATGTGTATTGGTTTCAAGTACATAAAAATAATAAGAAACAAATGCGGTGAGGAAGTTTAAATACGAGAAGCGTTTATAACTAATTAGAAAAGTGTACGATCACATGGCGTGCTTGTTTGAAATCCGTTATTAGAACTGAATGGACCATCTTATTATATAAAGACCTTTGCCGTATGGTTCATGTGTACCATTCAGCAAACACTTTGATCACAATTTTCAAATACCATTTAGAGGTATTGAAGGAAAAAAGTACGTTGTCTCCGCACGGACGGCAAAATTGAATTATTTTAAACTTTAGCAACGTTTTTGTTAAACCGATTAACAAGAATCGTAATATGGAATTTCCACTCGCCTCTCCTGAAACTATATAACTTTTTAACATTTCATCTTCCGCTAATGATTATTCAGCTGTATAAATAAGTTATAATCACAGATATATCACAGTTGTTGCAACTTTTCTATTCTAATGCTATTTTAAAACAACTTCCATTGCAGACGTATGAAAATTTAATTTTTGGTTTTCTTTGTGTTTTGCCACATAAGAAGCTTGAAACTTCAAAAATTATTATAATGGTTTATAGCAAATAAAAAGCCTGGGGGAAACAAAATATTTGTGAATACTTCTTTGAGATGTATAAAAACATGGAACATAAGATTACAAACACGGAGGAAAACATATTTTAATTATCCTTTGTAGCGTCCGCGTATATTCTTATTTTTCTTGTGTAGGGTATAAAATCCGTTGTCCGTTTGGTCACTGAAGTTCATCAAATCTATGATAGGTATACCGCTAATCATATTCATATCAATAGAAGAGAGGTATCAAAAGAGAGAAAATTGTTTTTTGTCCTCATGAAGAGAGAATGCCTGAAGTTAGTCTATGTTAAATAATAAGGGTGGGTTCGTTAGAATTAAAAAATAAAAAAAGAGTGTAATTGGTTTGTGTCAGTCGAAGTGCTCGGAGAGAAAAGTGATGCTCTTGCCTTTGGTTAAATGACATGTGTCGCTACGCGCTGTTATCAGATTAAACACATACCTGTGTTTCGTTTCATGAACAAAGAGTGGTGTATTTAAATATGCCTATGTATAAATGTATTTTTACCGTGGTTAAAAATTTTGATTTTTTAAAGAAAGGAAAAAATATTAAAAGAACACAACAAAAAAACAAAGAAGAGAAAAATTTCTTCGTTTTTTATTAAGCCTTAAACGGATATTAAATTCAAATTGATTTACACGAATGGCGTGCTTGTATAATGATGAATATTTTTATTACAAAAGTAATAAGGAACTCTATTGTAATCCCTGGAAATATACATTTAATTAAAACTTATATATAAAAATAATAAAAATAAATTTAAAATAAAAGAAAAAAACACCTGTTTAATGATAAACTTAACCTGTCTTTTTGCTTACACACAACAAGAAAAGAAATATAAACAAAAGGGTAATGTTTAGAATTTTATAACATTTACTCTAATGACGTACGTGCAAAAAAATCTAAGAAGAACAACAAATAAAACAACAATATTCACATAAGAATCTACTACATCCCACAAAAACCGAGCTCACAACAACAACATTCGCAACGATTCACACACACAAATAAGATAAGTTTATTATAAATTACATATTAAGTATTGTTTCCTTGTTTAAATAATGTACATAAAACAAAATATTTAAATAAAAATATAAAAAAACACGAAAAGAAATTTTTCTATATATTTTTTTATTTTATGTCACGATGACATGATGACGTGGTGAATAAAGTGTGAGAAAGAGAAAGGGGAGGGAGAAACCGGGAGTGGACAAAAATGTAGGGACTAGGGGACAGGGCTACAACTGATGGACTGTCACAGACCGAACATGACGGACAGACAACTGCGATTTAAATACATATTTTTGTTCATTTTTTTTAGTTTAATTCTGTTGTGAGTGGCAAAATGGCTGGCCGTGACGAAAAAAAATTATGCCCAGCTCCTGCCACCACACTTTGTACACACTTGCGCGCTAAGTAATTACTTCGAAAGATAAAATACATTTATATCCCAGGGAGACTGCTTCTAAGAAGAATTTTGTCACAACTTCTCTACCGTAATTAAAACATATAGCGGAAGCGTGGACTTAACATGAATTAAAAACTTATTGCTTACCTGTTGATGTATTAATTTTTGGTAGAAGGTAAACAAAGACGGCAAATAGTAGTAACGTTTAGCAAAGCTTCCTAACAACAATCTCGAATCTAACTCAAACAAACATTTCTGCTCCATACCGCTCATTTATAGTTGTTACACTCTTATAAAAATCTTCTGATACAAAACAGAAAATTATATTCTGTGCCGAATCTTTTATAGCCCCCAACTTTATCCTACAAAAATTGCAATAGGTGGCCGTGGCAATGAAAGAACTGCCAATGTTTCTGCCAAATTTGAAGCCGTTCCGACGAACACGTTTAAGTGGATTTCAAATTGCATATTAATTAAGAATTCTATGTGGTTCCAGAAGCATCCTTTTTAATGTTACCAACATTTTCATGAAAAGAATTAAACTTGAATATTCTATTATATCGAGTATGCGCGGTCGATCCTTTCCGTTTTCGCACAGAGAATACGGGATAGCTTTTTTCTAATTCTATCTGCTATGGTTTACGAGTAATGAGCAAAAATCCAAATTTTTTTTTGGTTCCAAAAGCAGAGGTGTCCTTAGCTTACGTTGTATTGTGGGCGCGTCAGTGTACCGAATTGGCAACTTTTCAATATCAACCTGCGTGCAAGAACTCCCAATGAGTATAAAAAGAAAAAAATCCATGTATAACTCAACAAGCGGTTGATTAATCGTTCTCGATTTTCAAATGTAGATTAACGATTCTCCATATCGTGAGTAGTGAGTTGATGGTACCCGATAGGATACGAATATCGCATAGTAAAAGGAAATGTAAAGTGAAATACTGTTTTAAAAGCATATGTTCGACACAATTAATCAATATCGAAACACTACCTAAACAGAAATTTCAAAACGTTAAAAAAAGTAACAAAACTAAAAATATAATTAATTTTGATACTTTTATCTGTTGGTGACATAATATAAAAAAAGAATTATAAAGATGAGATCAAAAAAAATGTTTACAAGTGCCTAAAAGTATTATTATTGCTACGAAAAGCACAATCTGGCGCCTTTGCAGCTGTCAACGAAAGAAGCACAATCTGAAACCTTTGCAGTTGTAAAAAAGGGGAAGAAAAGTATTGGCAGAAGTTTTTGGAAATGAAAAGAAATAGTTCCTTTTTAATAAGTTGTGAAAATCATCGGGATTGTAAATATTATATCATAAATATAGTAGTTGTAAATATAAAATCTACGCTTTTCGCGATCTTGCGATACCGACCGAGCCTAAAGGAAAAATAGAAAAGGCAGAATCGTAACATTATTATTATTATAATTTCTAGACTATGAAATCAATTCTTAGACTAAAGAAATGCATTGAGCACTAGCAACATAGGCTATCAGCTCTTTTTTTAACAAACGAAGATTAAATAGTAAGCCTAGCTGTTTTAAATAGTAAGCCTGGTAGTTTTAATAACATATTAAATTGATATTGTTCCGTAGATGATTTCAGGATGTCCATGGGATTGGTTGATCCAAATGTGATTCTTCTACGCTGGTGGATATAATTATATAAAATGAAAGTTATTTCGATCATACGACTTCTATTTGACAACGTTTCCGTATCACGGCTACTTAACGGCTTTACCATTTCACAACTACTTTACAACTGGCCTAGACGACTGCCATTTAACGGCTGATATTTGTATTCTTTCCTTCCTTTTGCACATATCACTGAAAAGATTTATTCCTGAAAGTTATGAAGCAACAGGAAGAGATCGTCAGCGCATTGCTGATGAAAAACATAAATAAAAATCAAGAAATGCAGGAATTTTATAAGCGAGTCATCGACGAAAATATAAATATTTCAAAGAAATGCAAACAGGAAAGCGTGTCCTTTGAAACTAAACGTAAAAATGTACCTGAAGAAAATTTCGATAAGCACAGATTCCATTGTTATGCCATGCAGAATAAGGCAGAAAAGTTATTGCAAATTAATTATAAGGAAATCGATATAAATACTTTAGACAATTATGGTTGGTCAGCTCTGATGATGTCGGCTTGCGCTGGTCCAGAAGCTGTACGTATAAGCATAAGTCGTAAGCATACTATTGAGTCTAGATGCAAATCAAGAAATTGAAGATAAATCGCAACGTACAGCCAAGGATTTGGTAATGAAAAATGGTCATTATCATATAGTGAAACTATTCAAGTAGTTTGAAAAACCAACCAGGGAAGAAGGATAAAATATCCATTTCTAATGCTGTAAATATTAGCCGACCATATAAATTGATCCCTATAAATATGCTAAATATATAAATTAATGAAGTTTGAAAAGTATATGTATATCTGAATACATATTGATACAAATGTATATACAAGTGGTCTCTCTTTTACTTTACGCCACTTTTATTGGCATGCACTTATAAAAGTTACAAATGGGAAGAGCAATTAGCAGAGACTTATTAGCTTTTAAGAGAAAAAATTTTTTTGGAAGTAGGAATGGTTTAGATTTGAAAACAGCCAGAGAGAATAATAGTGAAAAGCCACAATGAAAAAATGAATACTGCAGTTGAGATGAGCGTAGGAATACGTACACGTGTGGTTTGACATCTGTCCACATATACACTAGTCTTACCTACTAGTCACATGAAAGAGTTGCGTGTAGAATACACTCATACTCATACATTCATTATAATGAATGTACCAGCACATTAAACCTACACATGGAAATAGTCTACACTAGTTTATAATAACTATTATAAACGTGAGCTATAATGAATAAGCAGTATCTATACACATCATAAAGTGACGATGGCACAACTATAAAAGCGTAATGCATGGAGCAGTAATTCTTTCAGCTGTGCTCGGCTGATGTCAAATTTGACTATTTCTGCATAGTCGGGTTATGTTTTGATATCAAATTTCATAAAGTTGTTAAAGATAATTCTGCAAACGGAAATTTGAATTTGCTTAGCTTGTCTGAAATCTATTTTCATACACATTCACGTGATTTATGCGAATATCATTGGATTTTTTTATTTTGGCCGCACTAGAGCCTCAAATCTGACTATTTTTGGACGGTCGATTGTCGTCAACATTTCGATTTTCAAGCATTTATTGAAATAAATTCACTAAAGAAGCGGATTAATTTTGTATATAATTTTAAAGCTAGGCGTTTACAAAAGTCTCCTAGGTATCTTAATTTGGACGAAGTAGGCTTCTATGGTAATCCTTTTACGGAGCTCGGTTAATGTGATTGGTAATTGTCTTTGCTAGTTAAATTCGAATGTATTTTCGCACACTTAAATAAAAATAAAGAAGAAAGGGCTAACCTGTTGCATTGCTCTAAATACCGCAGCTGTTACTTTATGGATTGTCTAACAACAGGAGTTATATCTGTTTGTGCTTATATTTATACATGATTTCTATTTCACATCGGTATTAAACTACATTGTGCAAATTTCAAAGAGAGAAAAAACTTTAATATGGAAAATATATATCATTTGTTAAACACGTTATTTGAAGCACTTCTGCGACGAAAGTTGTACACGTATATTTCTTATAATGCTAATTTATAAGTGTTTTTGAAAGAATTCAACAACAATTAAATGAAGACGGTGACATAATGTGCACTTTTGTTCCTCAGGTTTTTTAACATTAAAAAAAATGTTAATAACTTAAAAATAATAATACAAAAATATTAAGACAACAAGTAAGAACGTTATGACCTGCTTTTACGCCAATCTTAAATATCCACTAACGTAAATAGAATCATATATATAGAAATATTTCTCAGCACCATTCCGGCTATACGGAACTAAATTCACTGTTTACGATTACATTTCTTCATAAACATCAACGTTCAAGTCTTACGACCTCTTAACAGACTTCTTAAATCTTATCATTCTTTGCCATTCTTTCATTCTTTTAAGACCTAAGTATGACAATTTTGTCTCAATGAAATATCCATTGAATTCATATGAGCTTTAAATATATTCACAAGAAATGCCACCCGAATAACTATGCCAGAATTAGTCCTTTCTATAGTACTTGAAGAATCTGAGTCATTAGAGAGAGAACCGAAACTGTCGTACATGCTTATGATTTTTAATGTATACTCTCTCTCTCTCTCTCTAAATTTGTAATGGAAAAACATGTGCAAAGAAAAAGGATATTAATATAGATGAAAATAATTAGAATAAGATGTATAATAATAAAAAATTAGAATTTTAATAAAAATGGTAAGAGTACAATTAGAATTATAATAATAATAATAAAAATAGTGAGAATACAATGAGAATTATAATAACAAATTGAGATACTAAAATGAAAGAAATGACGGGATGATAAACTTAAGCTAGCACCCCACCCAAATGAAAGACATGTGAGGTCAAAACGGAGGATGACTTTGAGTTCTCACAAGGTTCATTAAAGAGAAAGAAAATGGAAAGAAAACGTCTCCCACATCCAATTTATTCAAGGCCAGGTGAATATTTACCACAGACAGATGGACAGACGGACATTAAATCGATTCTAAATTTGATGTTGATCAAGAATATAAATAATTTGTGGGGTCTTCGAAATTTCCTTCTGGGATTTACAAACCAAATGGCAAAATTAAATATACCCCTCACCATCGGTGGTGTAAATAAACCTGACCTTGGAGCTCTCGATTGAAGATTTTCCAAAATATCAAATATTAACAAAATCGAGTAGTTGAATATATTTCTTATAATGACAAAAACCGGTTTGTTCCACCTCCCAGCAACGTATGCTGCTATCCCAGTTACCGGCAATTAAAAAGTTGCGTTGCACTGTGGCCGGACTAAATTCCAAAGCAGAAACGGAATCCAATCTTAGAAAAATTTTTAAAAACTATTACCTGTAATAAGCAAAATATTTTATACTCGTTGTACATTAAATTTATTTTTCTAATTTTAATTCTTTATTTATTTTCAGCCATAAGTAAGTAAAACTGGAGGAAATATTTTTGATTTAATGGTCGTATACTAACTTGGTCAATCAACGATTTATTCCTATCGCGTAACCCGAATAGTTGAGAAACTACCATTATTTTCGATATGACTAAGGTAACCAACGAATTAGAGCGCAAAATTTGTCGCAGTAAGCGTGTCAAAAATTCTTACTGAATGCCCGGTCATGTTGTCACAATCATAACTCCAATATTGGTTTAAATTTTGCTAGTCTTTCTCTGAATTATCTGTACGATAATCCGACTTAGTTGTTAAAGTTTCCAAATAATTTGTAGAATGCTTCATATCCAGTTCACTCTTCTATGTAAAAGAACACAAGTGCATTCATAAGTTCATTCATGGAAATGGTGAAGAATAAGCTCATTTGGAGTTTTGTAACAGTTTAGCATAAGAGTTCCTTTGCACACTTTTCTAAAAAAAAATTTTAAATCCTGGTATAAATTTTTTTTTTTTACCATGAAACAAAGCATGTAAAGGTAAGAACATGCACTTACATATATATATACATCTTGATTTCAGCGTAATACGCGTTCAGAAAATAGAATACGAATAACGTGCTCGAAAAATTTTGCTAGGGCTCACTGTTTCCGGCATAAATGAATGGCTGTATTCAAGTCGTCGTTTTAGATGTACCAGAATTACTTCCGTCCCATCGAAATGCCTCGGCAACACCGTAACTGTTTTGCTCGATGAAACGGGCACATTTACCACTGCTCCCCTGATAGCACATTGACGTTTATAACCCAAAGACACAATTCTCAGAATTCTCACAATTCTCCTATACGTGGAGCTGTGAACCGTTCTTCAAGGGCTGTAAGATCCTTCCACACTTCTGGGATTTCAGGGAAATTTAATCCATTCGCCAAGCATATTGTAGATACTTTTCCTGGCTTTACGGTTTGTGACAAATACTACAAAACTTGAAAATACCACTTGTCATGGGAAGATGTTGCAAAGAAAAAATGCGTCAGATAAGTCAGGATTAGAATTTAAAACCATATTTTTATCTAAACGTTTAATTTGGCGAGAAAACCATAAACCACCACAGCAGTCTCCGTGGGATCCTTCTTGATATTTTCCGCATATTCAAACTGCAAATTGCTTGCTCTGCGTTGGTTTTCCGTTACTGACCGCCGCATTCGAGACTCTGCTGGTAGAGTGCCTCTAACAATGAGATTCCTTTGCGCTTGGCATTCATTTTTTAGCGAGTTTCAGGTATACTACTATTATTAATTTCAATAAGGCGTCCATCTAACGTCCTCATCCTTCTTCTTGTTGACGTTGTTTCTATTCTATGTTTAATTTGGCTGATCGCCTTCTAATGCGATCTGCCCTTTTTTCATGCTCCCGTCTAACAATGTGCTCTTCAATGTTACGAAATTGTTCAACATTGTGGTACGAGGGGTTGGTTCTTCTAGTTCAGTAGTTTTGCTCATTTCTATTACGCCCTTGCTCAGTTTGTTGGTAGACTGAATTTGTTCGTTTAGCTGTATGGGCGGCAGCATCCCTTCCTCTCTCTAATTGTCGATTGTCTTCGCCTTGACGGCGGTGATTGTGCTCAGTTATATCACACTGGTTTGCTCGTCTTAGTGCATAGGCGGCAGCATCTCTTCATTTCTCAGCTTCACGAAGTATTCTGTTACTTCGCCTTAAGGTCATAGCACAGGTATTTCTCTCTCTATCATTTTCCAGGTGGTAATTGCCACGTAGTTGTTCATTCTGTCTATATCTTAAGCTCCTTCCTCTCAACTGTCGTATCTCTCGATTATTTTGTTTTTCAATTTCTATTAAATTGTCAGCCTGCATCATTTCGGAAGTGCGTTATGAATTTCTTCCTCTGCCCAATTCAACGTTTCGCGCCCGGTAACTTCTCACCGCTTCCGCATCGCATAGACATCGTTGCCTAGAAAATTGATTCCGTAATCCAGGCATCCTTTTATCAATTTATCAATAAGCAAATAAATTGTAAAATTGATAATTGTTTGACCTGTGTAGCAACGTACTTCTTTAAGGACTTTATTTGTATTTTCTTTTCGAAAAATGTTTGTCTGCTCTACACTGTTCAATTGTTTTTTGCGAAACAATAAAAGACGGCATTTTTCAAAAACAATAAGTTTATACCAATGGTTCAAATATATAGGATTTAAGTGATATGACTTATCATAATTACTAGAAAATATTTCTTTCTTTCCTTGGAAGGACCTTTTACATATTATTATATAAAAATATTTATTCGAAGAGAAAGCGTAAGAATAATAATTTTTGGATCAGCGGAGTAATAAATTTTCTAAGAATTTTTTAAATATTTGTTTCGTCGAAAATCTTAGCCCACTCTTCACATTTGAGTTTTACAATATTCTAATTCCTTACAGAAGGGGAGTACAATGTTTTAAATAGAATTATTAATACATGTATTAGACAAAAATGCGTTATTTTATAAATCTTAGAGCAAATAATGTGATCAATTATAACGAAATTCAAAAATGTTGGGGTCCGTCTTATAAAGAGGAATGACACGTTTCAATGAAAATAAAATTGAAGTGCGTTAGTTCATATAAAAACTGTTAAATAGCTTTAAATGTTGGATGTATTCAAAAAAATTAATACGACGGATTAAATTGAATTAAATTAAATTAACTTAAATTATATTAAAGTGAACTGAATTATGGAAAGTTTCACATAGTGGAAAAGTTTAAACAAAGCGAATACAAATGCTTCAAAAAATCTGCAAGGCACGACCTTCTTGATTTGTTTGCAAATGTACATAGTTTGCTGACCCAGGTGACTGCGTTCACTCCGATCGATTTGTTTATTTGTGAAGCGCGATGATGAAACATGTATGTCTGTTACGACTCGCAAGGGAATATTGTTTAGATTTGAATATTTTAAAAGTTTAAAACCAATTTAAATTATTAGGTAGAAACTGTGATAAAAAAGGTGAATGTTCTACAAATTCGTACCTTAAATCTACCATTTCCGATTTTTAAAATATGTTAATGGAGGCTGCATTGCCTGAATGATTTTCTCTTCTTTTTTGTATTGATCTCTTAGAAGGATTTAAACAAATTGCCTTTAATTGAATACTTCTTAAGGTTAGAAGGATTTAAACAAATTGCCTTTAATTGAATATCTCTTACAGGTAATGAGTCAAAGATTCTTTGGCGTTTTTGGAAGTGGAACTACGTCCACTTTATTATTAAACTTTTAAACGGTTAAAGTAAACATTCGTTCCAAATGTTACATCAATATGTGTATGTAGACTTAACAATGTCTTGCATGTGCGCTCCAAAAAATTTTTGTTAACAGTACTGGGCACTGTTGTCATTACCTCTGTAGGCATTAGGTAGAATTCAAAAACTCAGAAATTATTTAAATTTTCAAGCACAACAAAAGTTACAGATCCTTCAAAAAAGACCAAAAAGTCCTTTTCTAAAGCTCGCACACATTCTTTTTAGAATTCGGTTAATTTTTACCTACCACTGTCACCTTGGGAAATTTTTGAACATTACCTTCGATGAATTTGCTTTACATCTACCTTAAGACTGGATATCCAAATAATTAATCTTTCTTCGTATAGTTTATTTTGATTGTCATCTCTTTACAAACGCTTAGATTGCATTTACCATATACGTACACACAGGCACACACACGGGTGACTTTACATCTCAACTGAGGTTATACCTTAAGGTATACATAAATGCCAAAAGCAAAGGAAATGCTAAACAATAAAAACAAATATTCAGTAAATACTTATTCGGATTCGTTTCGTATTCCTTCCAAAAACCCTTTAGCCTTAAGGGAAAAACGATGTTATTTCAATTTTTCTTTAAGGAAGAGGAATAAATGTGATACACAAATTATGAGAATCCAAAAAAAATCATTTATTTTAACGAAACAAATTATTGGTTATAAAAATCAACTTCTCTAATATATGTTAACTCAATATATGCTCTGATTTATGCTCTCCTCGTTCTGTTAGGTATCATTTTTGTTACAAGATTATGATAAAAAAAAAAGAAAAAACTTTTTTATTTTAGTCTTACTTTATAGAAAATCATGCAAACGATTATTATCCTTACAAACACAAGTTTATTTACCCTTCTGGTACTCTTCCGTCAAAAGTCCTACTTTAACAAGATACAAAGTTTACCTTCTTTTACCTTTAAATAAAGAAAAATATCGATAAGAATATAGAACAACAGATTTAAAAAAAAAGTAATATAACATACATGCAGGTACGTATATGTGTATTCACTAAGTCCTTTATTGATTTCGCATGATTGACATTTACATCAGAAGATTTGGTAAACATATTCAATATTGAGAAGTAATCATGTTTATAAAATGAAGCCAGTTAACAGATATAACTAAAAATATAAACAAGCCTAAGTAGAGAGCTCAGCGCATGTGTATATGCCAAGCAAAAAAGATAAATAGCAAGTTAACTTTTAACCACACACGTTTCAATGGCAAATAAAGCAAAAAAATGCAAATTTTATAACTATAGCCGAGGAAATGGACACAAAATAGTATGAACAGCTAACATATACACAATATTTATTTATTAAAAAAGTATATAACATTATTTGTGCTGTCACCTTTGTGGTGATAATTTTGCGCTGTCTGTTCGTTCGGTGACCTCTTCACAAATGATGTCTCACCACGTTTCGTGTTTGTTGTCACTGCTGTGGAAACTCTTGCTTGTGAAACATTAAATAGTTCACAGACGTTCTCGCTAATCGGATGCTAACGATTTGCCCCTTTCGAATTCCGAGAGATCAAACAAACCATCGATCGCTTCCCTTTTTTTAACCAACATAGAGCAAAGCGTGCAATATATTGCAATATATTTTAGAAGACTTAGCGTGTATACTGCGCAATATAGAGACGTTGCATTATTTACACGGAAGCAGTTTATTTTTCCATGCCCTATAGGCTATTTCGGATATTCGCCATCGCTTTTTCACATTTATTGACGAAATAGTGAATATAATAGGCGACGAAAAGAGCGTATAACATCCGTTTTATTGTGCCTACCACCGAAGATGAGGGATATATTCAGTTTGTCATTTTGTTCTTAATGCCCAGAAAGAAAGTTCAGAGACCTCTCAAGGTATGTGTATTTTTGATCAGCACCGAATTCAGAATCGATTTAAGCATGTCCGTCTGTTCATTCGTGTACTGGCTGTGGGATCGGTTTCAAACCTGACAGAAACATTGGAAACTCTTGCACTCAGGTTGGTATTAAAAAAGGCCAAAAAATGGAAAGGGTCGACTATGCCCAGTCCACGTAATAACGTATCGGAGATTAATTTGTTTGCGGAAACCTTTGTAACATTAAGAAAGAAGCTTCAGAAACCCCATAAATTATATATATTCTCAGTATCAATTTCGGAATCCATCTAGATCTGTCCGCCTGTCTGTCCGTCTGTCTGTCTGCTTATCTGTGTATCCTTTGCGATAACATTTGCTCGGTCGCAAAAGTTTAGGTGTTTGGATGAAATTTAACAGAAACATCGAAAGTTCTATCACGTACCTTGATATTGAAAATGTGGCCAAATTGGTCAATGGCCACGCCTACAATGATATGTAAACCGAGAGCTCCTCTCTTTTCGAAAGCAAAAAAAAAGAGGCTTTTTTTCATTACTCATAAATCGTGGCATATATATGCCCATTATTAGGAAAGCCAAGTGTTTCTTGTTTGGAGATATTTACTGAATTTAATCAAAAATATTTTTACATTATACGACGTTTAATTTTCAATTTTTAGTCATTATTAATGAAAATTTATTATGAATAAGAAAACGTTCCCGAATTTCATACAGAAATTTCCACAAATATTGCGTTTGATATCCCGAAGTGTCTGTGAAAAAATGCAAGGGATCACGCTCACCAGATATAATACAGTATTGAAATTTAAGTTATTTTTAAAAGACGTTTGCTACATCTAGAGAGAAGCATCAGCGACATTGTGAAGCATGTAATTTTTTGATCAGTATCAAATTCAGAATCCAGTTAGGCATGTCTGCCTGTCCGGCTCTCTGTGTGCGTGTCTGCGGAATGTCTGCAGTAACCATTTTCCCTTCGCAAAAATTAAGATCTGTGGATCAAATTTAGCAGATGGATTTAGAGTTGTTGCACGTTGTACGTTTGTAAAGAAAATGGGCCAAATAGGTCCATGGACAAGTTGAAAACACATCTGGTTTCGGTGTATTTTACTCATTACTCATAAACTACACAATTTAAATTCCGACGGCATTGCATAAAAATTAAACAAATCTGCGACTCCCAATATTATAGAGCATGGAAATTTAATTTTTTCGACCTATTTTTGAAGATAAAGGTGTTGTTTGTGAAAGATTCGGGACAGCCGAATATAGCTTTCTTGCTTGTTCTTATTTTATTTTTATATTTTTCTTTTTTTATAATTCTCCTAGTCGTTATAATTGCTGCAAATAGTACGGAGCTTATATTTTCTGGCCGTCTTCTTTACGATTTGGTGACCTCTAGCCATATATTGGATGGACAGATGTTGCACTTAACGGCATATACTATGAATTCCAATTGATAGTCCTTATAAAATGATGTATACGCGATGACGCTTAGACCTGCTCTTTATAAACGAAATGAACAAACGTAATATATTTCATCTTTTATATTAACGTACATGAATATATATAATAATACAAAATTTAATTTCTAATTGAATATATTCCTTAAACACACAAAACGTCTTTGTCAACTAAAAGATAAAGGTAACTCGATCAAAACAGTTAAATCTACCTCTCTGTAAATAATATTAGCGTACAACTTGTAACATATTGTCCTGACCTAGGGTTTATGCTCAAGGCCCTACAGCGGTCCGTTCCAAGATAATGTCTAAATAATAAAATGGACCTTCGGTTTGATGTTATTTATTAATTCTTTCTATCTAGAGAAAAAATGTGGAAAAGCGCATACCTCAGCAACCAAGCAGAAAAGTATTTGCTCGTCTGTCCAGTACGGAAGATATGTTGGAAGATCCTTGTGTAAGCCAAAGAACGAGCGACAACTTGCTGTCATATATATGAGGAAGAGGAAGGTCCTTGGGTAGGCAGGAGCACAATAAGATTCGAAAGGCAACTGTTCACGTACCGCATCAAGGATAAGGAAAAGGAACGGAGGGAAGAAATAAAAATAGTGTCAAATACTTATCTGTTCGGTTGGCTGCTGCTGATAAACTGACAGAATTATGCTCCTCTGCTGCTATGGCTGCTTTTGGTCTAGTGAACTAAAAGTTGGAAAACAGAGTTTATCACATTCCCTTTTATGTGTCTGCTCATAAAAGCTAGGGATGTTAATATTTTGAATTATAAATCTCTATTTTCCATCATATTGTCATCGTGGCAAAAGGCGGCAAAATATTGGAAGAATGTTGTCCGAAGTATCGACTGGAACTTTCTATGGCGGCAGGAAATATCGTTTTATGCGGTACGAAAAATATTATACCTATTAACAATTTCTTTAAACGCTTTGAAAATTTTAATGAAAATATATGGAGAAGCCTGAATTTTACGATTTCGTCTTGCATTCATGTGAAACATAATATTATGTCCAGTAAACGAGCAATTACTTTAAACAAATGCACGATTACGAGACCATCGAGTCAAAGAGGTGCTTTTTTGCTTTAAATAAATGTCAAGCAATGCAGTATTTGAAACGTGATAATTACATTTTCATTTTGCAAAAAAAAAAAAATTAAAAATCGTTTCGTAAATATCAAAATATATCGATCAATCATAATTGGTTTACAATTCGGAACGTATTTGGCATAACTTAACGACTGTCATGCAACAAGTTATTAATGAAATCGAAGATTGTTGCCGCCTAATGTTCCACACTTTGATCGCACTGTAGCTGTTAAACAAATTTTACATCAACGCACTCTTCTTGAAGGTATGCTAACGGATAATAAACAATTGCAACGTGATCGCGAGACCATTGCACATGAAATACAGATGATGCGAAACTACTTAGATGATGTACGTACTCGAATGGATTTCTAAATCAGATTACAGGCAATTTCAATGCTAAAGAGAAAGTTTTTGAATTTCAGTTTTAATTTCAACGCAAAGGCTTCATTAAAAAGACACTTCACATTAAACTTAAATTTCTATACCTTTGCGGTTGCAATACAAGAGTAAGGGGAAGATTGTCAGTTTTTTTGTAGTCGATAACGGTTCGATATAGCTGACAGAATGACAGCATCAAATTTAAAGAAAAATATTTTGAATATAGTTTTTCTTTATCTACCGATACCAATTAAGAATTTTGTATTGTTATAAGTTATGACTGTCTATAATAAATATATAATATTTAACGTATATATGTATTTAACTATAATAAATTCAAAAATAATTTAAACTTTTATTAATAAATTAATAATTAAATATAAATTTTAATTATACATTAAATTTATCTTATAATTACATAATATAAATTAAATTTAAAAATTTAATTAAATCAATTCATAATTTATTACATTTTATAACTATTAATCATTCATTAAATAAATTTTTATATAAAATAAATATTTTTGTCTGCTGAAGAAGAGTAAAATATTGATAAAATTTTGCAAATCATTTAACGAAGGAAAAGTTTACGCTCTTTATATAGGGATTTTAACTTCTAAATGCTTTCCTCTCATAAATCATAAGGACATTTACATTTGTTTATAATATACTCTATTTATCGTATGGGTTTGTTTAAATATCAGAAGTACCGCTAAGTTCATCTTGGCGAACAGTACTAATCCTGACTTTTCAATTCAAATTTATGTTAGTTACACTCTACGCTGAGTTTATTTTAGCGCTATAGTCTTGGCGGGAACAGCCGAGCAGATTAGACAATTATACACTCTCTATCGAGACGCGGAAACTATGCCGGTCTGAACCGTAAATACTGCAATATACCTTTTACACTTTGTGAGACGCGGTATCCACACCCGTCTAATTTCCTTGCCATATATACATAAAGCTGGCAGCTATTTTTTTTAACTTTAAAATATAAAAGAAGTTGTCGAGACGAAGGGAAATATACTCCGAAAAATTATTCATAAGGAGACATATTCAGACGAATATTAAGCCGGATTCCATGAGAACTGTAATCAATCCTTACAAAGGCATAATTCTTTAGATTGACGTTAAATCATATGAAGTTGAATCAGCAGTCTGTATGAATCAACACATTAGTAGTGACAGTAGCAATCATTATTCAATCGTGCAGAGTAATGTAATGGCATCAATTCGCATGTCTGGTGGACAATGCGAAGACAAATAAATCATGACTTGCAAATAAGTAAACGTAAACACGGTTTGCGGTAAAGTAAGGTAAATAATTTACATTTCAACTGTTGTCTAATACCATACCTCAACCGCAAATATAGCAAATTCGCCATAAAATTTTAAGTCACAATTTTGAGTTTGCCTTTATGGCCATTAGATAAAAGCATGACGAATATAGCCCAGCTATTTTCAGTAAATAGGAAAAAATAATTCAAAACAATCCCTTACTTCATTAAATATTTAACAATAACTGCTTATATTTGTCAAAAATAATATATTCTCAAATAATATATTACTTCCTGCTGTCTACTAAATAAATTACTATTCAGATATTCTTGATCAATGAGGAAAGCAGAAAAAAGCTTCTGCCTGCATTTCCCATAGTTCCACAAAAATATAATCGAATTAAAAACAGCTGACATTGCTGTTGAGTAGTGCTGTTGAAACTGTAAGTCAATTTTGTTTTCGTTACAATTATTATTATTATTATTTTTAATATCAAAGCAGGCATGTTTGCATAGGAAATAAACAAGATAACAGTTGAAAGAAAATACCAGGTAAGAGAAAAAATTCGTGGCGTTTGCCAAATAGAACAGTTTACATTTGCTTAGCTTTGGAAACTGTAACCCTATCAAGCTGTACCATAAAAGTGTTAGGAGTTGTAATTCACAGATAGTAAAAAAAAGAAAGAAATGTGACTTTCGTTAATTTAATTAAAAATAATAACGTTTCGAAAATGAACCATTACTAATATTGACCAAAGCATTAACGGTTAGCTAGTCTTGTTTTTAATAAGGGAGACGTAAATTCTGCTTCAGAAATTTTTATGGTAAAGACGCCTTAAGTTGTAACCGATAAACCGACAATAGAGTGGACTTCGGCATTGGTGTACCATTAGTGAATTAATCGCGTAAAAGTTTTAATGGATTAAATTTCATGCAAATCGCCATTGAAACGAAACGAAATAGAGCTATTTTCGAAGATATAAATAAGGGCCGATGAAAAGTGGACCACATAAAAGAATAGAGCGGCTTTCTTCCTCGTTCAAGTTAGACGCAACTAAATGAACAGTGGTATATTTCAGATTGACGGTACGTCTTTGGTAATATTTTGCGATTGCTGGATTGGAAGGGAATCCTGCATTATAGTCTGGTATGGTGATCGAATTCACTATCTACTGACAGCAGCTAATGAAATTAAAGTGAGTTCGACCACGCAATGTCAGGCAAGACTCAAAACTGACTTGAAGAAAAGGCTGCAAAAATGCCGTGAAGTATTAATTTTATCTAATAGCAATGAAAGAAATAAGGATCTCGGGTGTTGAAGACACAAGGAAGTGAACTATTGAACTTAAAGACTACTACTATGCTAAATAAATATGACCGTTTTATCTTTGCGTTCATTGTAAACGCGGGAATGTTTTTATTTATTTATTAAAATCAATTTTTTTTTTGTGAAAACGTTTGCCCCTTCTATGAAGAAGGTTCAGAGATGTTTTGCTTAGTATCAAATCTCACTGTATGCCTATTTGGGTAATGTCTATTCTAACCATTTTCCCCATCGAAAAACTTAACATCTGTGGATTACATGTGGTAGAAGCATTGAGAGTCCTATGAATATAAAGGAACGTTTAATCCTTTGCACTAATAATTTTATAGTCATTACAAGCTGTATACGTCACTTCAAATTTGCCATAGCACACACAATTCTTTGCTTATCGCAATTATTGCAACAACCGATATTAACATTAACTACCTAAACCTGACAATTTTGTGTCTTTTGGTGTACTAGTCATACACTTTGGTATATTAATTACACATTCACTTTTTCCGCCATCAGAGTTAAAATCGCAATATGAACAACCACAACAACAATAGCAACAAATGGTAAGCCACTCTTTCACTAGAGTTGCGTCCAATTTGCTATTGTCGTCAGGAAATTTTCATTATAATAAATTTGTTTCGGTAAATATTTATTACTTCACTACAGTATATAAATACACACAGTACAATATATAAAAAACAGTGTTTTTATTAACCGCATGCGCTAATTGTGTTAGGCCATCGTTGATGGCCTGGTCTTGATATAGTATGTAATATCGAAAATAATTTCCTATTTGTTTTCCTTTCTAAAAGCCTTAAAGAATTTAAAGAGAGACTATTGTTTTCTTTGTTCCAATTATTACTCCATGCTCTCCCAGAGGGGATTAGCTTCTAAAATAAACTAAATGCTAGCAGGGAAATTCAGTGAAAGGAGTACTTAATAATGATATTTTCAGTTTTGAACGTTGAAATGGATGTGAACTACTTTAAATTTTTCTTCTTTAGAGTTTTCATAATCTTCATATTTAGTGCATATGAAGCACACAGATTTTTCTATTTTTAAGGAATATCATGGAAATATTTATTTTTTAGCCTATCAGCACCGAGTAAAACAGTCAGCAGACAGAGGTGTCTTCATCTTATATTATGCTGTAGGCGTGGCCTGTGATCGATTTGCAACAGAATTTCAAATGTTTCTGACACATTTGAAGACGATATCTTCATTTCTGCGGCCAGGAGAATGTTTACTATAGACATTACACAGACAGACAGATGGACAGACGAAGATCCTTAGATCGATTCTAAATTTGATACTGATTAAGATTACATATACTTCGCGGGGGTCTCTAAAATGTACTTCTAAGCTTGCAACTGAAATGACAAAATGAATACATTCCTCACCTTCAGTGGAGAGTATAATAATTGCGCATTGGCCATTAATTGATGTAGTCTTTTATGCATAGCTGCTTATGAGACAATATCATTGCTTCGGGAGAAGATAAAATCTCGATTTACCTAGTTAGTCATTTCGCAATAAAAGACGACAAATCGCCGGCTTTTTTTTCTACTTTTTAAACTTAAAATTTCAGAGAAACAAGGCATTCTGAACGCCTTGGTAAAATTACTTGGCTAAGAGTTCGGTAGGTTTCGCAACAACAAAGCCATACAAAAAATGAATTTATCTCAGGGCAATAGGAACGTTCCGCTTTGGAGCTCTGATTGCTCTTATTCCGTTTCCGCAACTGGTGTCTATCTTGGTCCTTCTGTCTAGCCTTATCGTGGTTCTCTTATTTCCTTCCCCATGTTGCCGAGTCGAAACTCATCTTGCCTCTTCATACGATACACGACGTCGTATTTATCCTTCTTGCTTCAATGGGAGATACGCGTACAATAACTATATGATCGAAAAATGGAAAAGCAGCTCAATATTATAATGTTTTTAACTGCGACATATTCCCCAATGATTCATATTAAACAAAACTTAATCAAACGAATAAAATTTCCGTTTACAGAAAGATTACATAAAAGTTGATGGTCTCAACCATCAGATGATAATACTGTTTACTTGCAAACTTTTGCAACAAATACAATTTCTTATACAACAAAGTAGTAGTGACATTTTTGTCATCTTCTTAACCAACCTATTAAATCCAGTTAAAAAGAAGAAAAAGAAATAACAAAGAACCTAAACTAACTGCTGTCTCCATTAAGGCTCAGACAAAGTACCTCGTGTTCGTAGTGAGTCTTTTCTTTTTTAAGGCAGCTCGCAAAATTATGTGTTATCATTTGCTGAATACTTTAAGAAGAAGAAGAAGATATTAGTTTTCAAATATTTGGATCAATAAAGCTGTGAACTCTTTTCGGTGTGCGAACTGAACAAAATGTAACTTCAATTGAGAGTGTGGGCTCAATGAAATTAAGTGTTGAGAAACAAAATAGCAAAAGTAAAGAGTTAGTCGACAAATGTTGAGTTTTGAGAAGCCAGTTGACACGAGTTACGACTCATGGAGATTTCAAAGTCGAAGAGTATTGGCTCACATTAAAATTAAGAAGTCAAAGCATGAAATAATTAATAAAATTTTAAAAACTTGCTCTAAGCACAAATAATACTTAACGCGGATATCCGCAACTTCTAAAAAGAATCAAACCAATTGTGTTAGTCGAGTGAAAAATTTAATTAAGCTCCTCCTGCTAACTTTACAACTCGCATAATATGTTCAAAATGAACATAAATTTCTTAAATTAAAAATTCTAGAATTTTCAAACCAGAAATCAATGAACGATTTAAATTCTTGTTTTCGCTACGAATTGCCGCCGGTGCTTGCGTATTATTCGAATTCGAAACTGAAACCCATATGAACGCTTCATTAAAGTGATCAAAGACTCCATTTTGGTTGGTATCTGGGGCCAGCTTGGTGCAGCGCCAGATCATCGTTGAATGTGGTGATGAAGGACGATGCGTCTGCGGGAACTGCCAGATGATTTAAATTCTCGTTATACTAATAGTAGCAGCGCCTTGCGTATTACAACTCCATGAAGCGTTAATTAGAGTGGTCAAAGATGCTATTTCCGAATCTAACTGGTGGTACCTGGGACCAGCTTGCCGCAGGGACATATCATTGCTGTATACGGGCGTGGAGGCCAAGATAATCTGCACAATAATGTAACATCAGATTGCGTAGTGCTTCGAAGCAAGTTGGCTTTCACTAACGTAAAAATAAAACATGTGTTTGTCCCAAAAACACTGATAAGGTAATAAGCGTTATTGCAAAACACACGTTGATAACGTGCTCATAGGTTGCTACAATAAGGAGATGAACGGAATCAAAAAACAGCTAACAATTCAAATTAAAACATTAAGCAAAGAACCCGTTCAATATCTTTAAAGTCTGGAAAAAAACTGATTTGGTGATATTAAAGACTTGCAAAAAGAAAAATTTTCGACCAATAGTAACAATACGGAAGTGTCATAGAATCTTAATTATGTACTTAGCAATGAGCACTCGGCCAGGTAGTTTGCACTCTGTATGTAAACCAGCCCAAAGGAACAAAGAGCCGCATAAAAAGCATATGTCAGCAACAAAATATACTTCTAGTGCAACAGACAACCAAACTTTGAAATAGGAAAGCAGATAGACCAGTAGGAGGGTATGCAGCTGTTGAGTGGGGCGGCGTTACTTGCAAATCACATACTGAGTATGCATTTTTTCTAGCAGGAGGAGTAGACAGCGACGATGTAAACGCCAGAAAGCTTGTAAAAACTTGACCCATATTACAGCACTAGCCACATGGTTGCTGACATTTTTACAGAAAATCTACTAAGAGTTCTTCATGAAAAATATACGGATTTAATTTTGAAACGTTTATGCAAATATAAGTGGAGATTTTTGTCTAATGCGAAAAGGAACAACTGCTCTAACAAATACACTCTCAAACAAAAATAGGAGACGTATGTATAGAAAAAATCCTGTGAAGAGAAATGAACACATAACTTTCACTGATTATTTTGGGTTAATATTTAAAATAATCGCACATTTGCTAATTCCATCTGTAAGCAGCTACCAGAGGAAAAATTCATCGTCACAATAAAACCAACGATGCAGTCTTAATACTTATTATACCCACCACCGAACGTACATTTAATTTTTTAATTGTTCTACATTCGTAATTTGAGAAATAATTCCTTTTTTTTACTCTTAACAGAACAGCCTGCAACAAAATAAAAAAATATTAGTGTGATCCTAAAAAAAAAGTTTTCTCATTAAAAAGTTAAAAGCTTAGATGGAGTTCAATTCTATATCTAAATAATCCGCTTTTTGAAATGAATATAAAACTAATAGAGAGGAGTACGAATCATTCTGTGTTAATAGCACAGTATACGTCTTTGTTTAATCGTTACTAATTTTCAAACCGTTAGAAATTGCTTTCATTAAAGGTTTCAATTTTTCTTTGTTTCTTTACAGTCATCTACAATTTATAATGCCATTGATATGTTCCACGAATTTCTTCTGCTATGCCTTTCGTTTGTGGTGATGCATAAATTTAGATTATAGTCTTCCTTTTTTATATAGTATTTACAAAGTGCAGAGAACTTGCCGACAAATGAAATTAGTTGATATTGAAAGGTTTTGTTTTTTACGCTATAAAATGACAACTGAGATAGCAGAATTTTCAATTGCTTGATTGCAACTCTTTTTCTTTTTTTGCCGATTTCTGAGAAAATATTTGTTTGAAATGTTGGCTTAATTTCTGCTATGCAGACACATCCACTCCGCTTTGCCTTATTTTCTAAATTTGGAACATTTTCACTTACATTGCTCGTCTTCTGTTTTATGATCGTTTTTTTACTTTTTCTCAGCTTTAAACGTTTTAACTGAACCAATAATTAAACAAACAAAAAATTAAACAAGTGAAAAAAAGGGGAAAAACTAAATTTGAAAAGGTGGGCGTGACCATTTTTTCTTTTTATATGGAAAACCGTGGAAAACAAACAGAACAGAATAGACGTACTTTCAGCTTATACTCTGAGCGTGGTCTGCGATTGATTTGACCCACCAACGAAGTTGAGGGGTACATTCATTTTTCCATTTTGTTTGTAATGCCCGGAAGGAAACTTCAGAGATCCTCAAAAAGTACAGGTAACCCTCCTACAACGCGGTACTTCTATAACGCGGTTTCGCTACAACGCGGTTCGCAAATTGCGGAAAATTTCCTATAACGCGGTACTCCTAAAAAGAGATTTTCAAGAATTTTTTAAAATAATATTCTAAAAAACTTTAATTTTGCATTATATATTTATTTAAAAAATTGTGA
>KK351096.1:734062-775929 GCA_000671755.1 Glossina brevipalpis
AGAGAGAGAGATTTATATGCTTGTATTTTTTGTCTTACAAGTTTATTTTGTGAAAATCAAGGTAAATACATTACATAATCAGTAAGTTTTTTTCAAATTTTTTATTGCTTCAAGTAATCAAATTGTAAATTAAGCACGAAAAATGCCAAAAGGAAAAGAAGGTACGTCGTTAAAACGAAAATTTATTACTATTGAAACCAAAATTCAAATTTTGGAACGACTTCAAAGTCAAGAGCGGGTAGCTGATATTGCCATTGAATCAACAATAAGAACAATAAAACAAAACGAAGAGGAAATTTATGTAGATTTACGAAAAAAGGGAAAACAGACTTCAATGAAAGATTTTTTTAAAACCAGTAATCGCTGAAAAGAACCAGCCTGATAGTGGATCAAGCTCGGAATTTGAATTAGTATAGATATGAGCAAAACGTTTGAAACACACTCAAATTATAATAAGTGATGTAGAGGAGGGAGATTTGTAGAAGCTTGTGATTTGAATTTTCGTTTAATTTAATGTTCAATAGAGTTGAAATTGCATTTTTATTTTATTTTTTTTCCAGATTTTATTTTAGTTTGCTTAAATAAATGAATTGATAATAAATGAATTAATTTATGCTGCTATGATGAAATGGATAAATAGAAAAATATCTCAAATAAAGACTTTTTTTTCGATTAGGAACGTATCCCCCCTTTTTGCACTGGATCTAAGTGTCCTGCAACGCGATTTCCTATAACGCGGAATTTTCCAGGAACCTAACGACCGCGTTGTAGGAGGGTTACCTGTATATGTATTCTTGATCAGTATCAAATTTAGCCTCCATCTAAGCATGTTCGCCTGTCCAGCTGTCCGTCTGTGGTAAACGTTCTCCTGGCAGCAAAAACGAAGATATCGGATTCAAATTTGGCAGAAACATTTGAAGCTCTTTCATATAAGTTGCTGTTGGAAATGGATCAACTCGAACACAGGCTAAGCTGAAAGCACGTGTGCAAATTAAAAATGTCCGCGGTATTCCACAAAAAGAGGGAACATTGCCACGCCCATTATATTAAAAATAATATGTTAAAATATAATTATATTAAAATATGATCTCGTTTACCTTTTTTTAGGACAAAGGTGGCTGGTATGAGAAATTCGGCACAGCTGAGTATAATTTTCTTACGTTACATTTTTTTTCTTAGAGGGTGCAGACTTTTTTTGGCAAATTATTCGTTCTCCGTTTATTAGCAAATATGAGTATTGTTGGTTGTAGGTTAACTCTGATCTTCGAACTTTGCTTGTAGCCATCAACACGTTTTCTCTTTGAGTTTTGGACGAACGGATGGGACATAGACCAATGAACGGATAATCGAATAGCTTTAAATCGACTGCTAGCTTTAGGCTGATGAAATATGCGTGTACTCGATAAAGTTTCTAAGGTAATGCAAGTGTCACAAACACAAAAGGTCAGTTTGTCTGCAAATTTTGGTAGTGTGTGTAAAAATTTTCTCAAGAAAGCGGATGTTGTATATAATTTTCTTCTCTAGTTAATAAACTTTTAAGCCGTTAAACGCTGGAAATATTATATCGCTTTATGAGACTTCTTCGCAAATGGACGAAAGCACCCATTTCCCATTGGTTCGAAATTTAGTAAAAATATATATGTAAGCATACATGCATATGTAATTATGCGCTAAATTGCGAAAAAGCGATTTTCGCTCTTTTCTTGGATGGTACAATCGCGATATTTGTTATTCTATATTTTGCCTTTTCAGCAGCTTCCCTTTATTGATAGGGTCGATCGCAATGCTTATTGTTCTCAAATTTTGTTCATTCAGCTGAAGGATCGCGATATCAAATATCTCTAATATGTTTATCTTAATATGGTGATTGGGAAAGATGCTTTATATAGTGGAAGCGGACGCGAGGGCGTATATTACAATATGTATGTGCGTATATATGTGTACTTATATTCATATTTATATTATAGATAGGTTTGTTCTGCGTTAAAATAGATACATATTTTATGTATATGGGTATATATGTATATTTATATTTATACTTTTATTATGGATAAGTGGGATGCCGTAACAACTTGCCTGTAACTGCAGAGATAAAACTTTTTATTATGCACTTGTCTGAGACACTGGGTATTTAAATCTCGTATATATGAAGATATATGCGCTATATTAAATATATAAAATTTTTTAAGCAAGAAACGAAACAATGGAGACTGCAAATTTTTTTCTTTTATTGGCTTAACAGATGCTTTGAACCTTCTATGGGATAGAAGAAACAAATTCATTACGTAAAACCAATTTTTTCCATTAAATTTTGTGCGTTTCCGGCAGCTCCTCAAAAGGAGTACCAAAAGGGTCTAATGAACTCCTCCATTCTTATCTCTTATCCATTGGTCTGCTATTTCTCTAATGCGTTTCTTTAGAAAGTGTTCATGATTATTTCAAAGCATTTCAAAATCGAAATATAGTAGATATCACTATAAAGATAGACACGATCTGTCCGTAGATAAATCAGTCTTCTGTGGCCAATTATATTATACAAACTTATGAATCGTTCATAGACCAAAGTGATTAACTTACTACTTATTTAAAATAATTTTCTTTAATAACCAAACTTACGATACTAAATGAGCCCTATATATACTTGAGTAATAAATATCTATTTTCACAAGAAGTGTGCTGTCTGTTTTATTCTTTTTTTTCTACGGGTTTGTGTTAAGGAACACAATCACAATTTTTCGGCTTTGTGGATAGTACAATGAAAATTTAAAAAAAATTAAGTGAAAAATGAATCCGTCTTATATGAACACGTCTCACAGGTCTACTGTTGTTTCTTCAAGAAGAACGCTGAGCAGGTTTGATGCCAAGAGCGACTCGAGTAAGGCTGAGTGTTTCCAACGCGAAGTTCAAGATGAAGTCTTTGAATTTGATTACGAGTTTCACTAAAGAATTATACCATTTTTTCTTCTTGGTTTCGCTTAAAGCAAAATATAAAACGTCCACTTCTATCTTTGATCGATGCAGTAAATAAGTCATCGCTGAGCAAAAAATGGTCGATGAAAGAGATTGAACAGGAATATTTGAACAGGAATATTTGAACATGAAAGGAGAGTTTTATGAGCCTTATCGAAAGAGAGTTTTATGAGCCTAGGCGCTTATCGAAAAGGATAAGAGAAAATTTGTTGTAAAAGAGAACGTGTGTACAACATATTTCGAAACTTCATAGGGGCTTTTCTCGAAACACGATGTTTGGAAATAGCTCGACTCATAACTCTAGGTATTTTAATTTTTTCTATACTAATTTTTTGCAGCGTTTTTAAAACGACATTCTTTAAGTAATGAAGCAGAATATTTACCATACGTTAACTTGAACATTTTTATACCCAACACTGAAGGTGAAAGGTATATTTCATTTTGTCATTTGGTTTTTAACGACCAAAAGGAAGCTTCGCAGACCCCACAAAGTATATATATTCTTGATCAGCATCAACCTTAGAATCGATTTAAGCATGTCCGTCTGTCCGCCTATACGCCCTAAACAAAAAATGAAGATGTCGGCTACAAATTTGGCAGAAACATTGGAAGTTCTTTCATTATCACCTATTATGATTTAGTTTTCCCCGGTTTTTTAAGATAAGGGTCGTGGGTATAAAAGATTCGACACAGCCGAATACAACTTTTTTGCTTATTAGTAAAAGAATGCATTATTTCGGGGGAGAATTAAACTTTTGGATTACAATACATATTACTACACATTCTACGTCGTTTGCTAGATATAGAAACGTAGATATTTTTTTTACATTTTATTTTAATATTAAATATATATATATATATATATATATATGTATATATATATATGTATTGTTACAAAACTACCTTTTGTATATTTCCTTTAGACACAGTCCATATTGCTAGATCGCGAAAAGCGGAGATTTTGTATTTAAAATTCCTTTATTTATGAAATAATATTTACAATCTCAATGATTTTCACAATTCAATAAAAGGAACTAATTCTTTAACACTTAGTGACTTCTCAAATATTTGTAATCGAGTCTCCTGTTTTAAGCAAAATCCTCTGCTTATAAACCTTACGAATATTAGAAACTCTGCGCCCGCTTCTACTATATCTGCTAACACTTTGCTGCTGGATGTCCCGGTATAGTTTCATTAATCCCATTCCTGTCAGATTTCGCGCTAATTCTTTGTCAATCTTTGCTTTTACTGACATCGTATTAAAAGGAATTCCATCTTCATAGATTTTATCAAATTTATTGTGGTTGTATTTTATTAGTGTGTGATTTTCGACTTCGACTTGGTCTGGTTCGTCCCGAACATGGTCTTTCTCATGAGCCATTAGTGGGTTTATATATGCCATCTTAACCATGGCTCCGTCTCTTGCAAATTTCTGACTCCGGTATATTCGGTCAGCTACCTTCATGATGACCTTATATGGCCCTTTCCAGCTGAACTAACGATTTGGCGCTAACCCTTTCCCACACGATGGCTTATACAAGTGCACTGAATCTCATTCAATAAAACCTCCTAAGTTCGATCTTGCACCTTTACTGCCAATTAGCTTGTCACTGCCGATCTGACTTCTCTTTGTAAATCGTTTCTGTCTTCTATGATTTCTTGAGTTGTTCCTCACGCCTTTCGATGTACCACAGTTGCCGCAGCTACGCATTCGTGCTGCTACTGTTTTCGGACATCCTATCCCGTAGAACTTCTGTTTGGCCACTTTTGTAACGCCAAGCTGCTTCCCGTCTAGTTTTCTTCCAACAAAACCTCCCAAGTTCGCTCTTGCACCCTTGTTGCCCGTCAGCTTGTCACTGGCTATCTGCCTTCTCATTTTGGATAGTTTCAGTCCTCCGTGATTTCTCATGTTATTTCTTCCGCCTTTCGATTTACCACAGTTGCCGCAGCTACGCATCCGTGTTGCTCCTGTTTTCGAGTGTCCTATCCCGTAGATATCCCGTCTGATCTTTCTATCCACTTTCGTGACGCTAAGGTGCTCTGCATTTGCTGCTCCTCGATATTCTTCTCTGCCTTGGCTTATGGTACCGCTCTCAACTTTGTAATGCTTGAATCTTTTTCCCCACACCATATGCACCGCACACGCCCGTCTTCGAGAATGAGGTTTTGCCGTTGACCACAACATGCTCTCTTGTTACAGAACTTTTCTTGTTTGATTTCATCCTCTAGCACAGTTACCTTGGTATCCAATTGCGTCAGTTCATCTCATGTGCTTTCCGCTTTATTATCGAATTTTGTTACTACAGCATCGATCCTCTCTTCTGTAGCTTCATTTTTGCTTCAAGTTGTGAAGGTGCCTGCGATATATGCTGCTTGCGAATGTTTTTTTGATTATGTTTATCTAATTCTGATGCAAGTGTTTGATTATCTCTATCGGATAATGGCACATTTTCATCTAATTTTGACAATATTTCTTGCTTTCGTTCATATAATTTTGCCACACATTTTTCTTTTTCTTCCTCTCTCTCTTGTTCGTCAAATTTTGACATAATTTCTTGTTTTTGTTCATCAAATTTTGTGTTTCATTCATCAAATCTTCTGTTTTTTTCGTCAAATTTTGACATAAATTCTTGGTTTTCTTCATTTCTCACTTTTGTTTGTCTATGAGCTATTTGCAGCGTTAATTCGTAACAGTATATGTATGTTGTGAACAAACCTTGAAAAATTCATCGGCGATTTTACTTTTGTAAATTAAAAAAAAATGTTTTATGCCTGAATCGCCTTCTCAGCTTGAAGAGCAATAAGTAATAATTACAGTTCGACAGTCTATTCATCCATATATCAATGGAATTTCCAAATACGATTGTAAAGCCTTACTTAGGAAAGCAAAATTTCTGTCAAATTCTTTATTTCGCTATATCTGTTATATAAGAATATTAGATAAAAAATGAACCATACGCCCGCACAAATCTGAAAATACATATCTTAATCCTTAAATGCATGATTTGCTTCGATTTAAAAAAGAATATTTTCTATAGGGATGTAGCCACATATTAGAAAATAATTTTAAAAATTGAGGTGTAAAATTGAGCATTTAGTTTGAAAAACGACGAACGATATGTCTGTCAACACAATGCTTTTAACACTCAAATTATTCTCGACGTAAACAAATGATGATATATTTATATTATTTAATACATCTTATATCAAACAAATTAGGATACCTATTGTGTACTAAGCAATCCGTTGTGAAGTTTGCATAATGGCCTGTACCATCACTTCGTTGCCCGTTAACAGTAATGTTAGGATTTTGTTCGCACGTAACTTATTGCCTTTGGCTATCAACCTGTTTTTGGCCACGCCCACACCCAGGTTTTTGAGTAAAATTAGTAAAACCGATATGTAGACTGACTATTGGATATAACGTGCATTTTAAGGTTAAATCTTTCTCTTCTTTTTTTATATGATATAATTTTGTGGTAGAAGAATATCTGACTTGTCAGTGTTCCTGCACAAAAACAAAGACAAAATGTGTTTTTAATGAAATCATAATAACTAAATTGTTTTGCACACTTGTGTTATCGCACTAAAGCGTTTAAATAAATTCTTTAAAGATTGTCTAAAAAACCAAATAATGACGCGCCAGCTGTCACAAGAACATCCACTTTTTTTAGAAGACTTTCTTGGTCGAGGATTGCAACCTCTAAAGATATAGACAACTCGAATAATCTGGTTCCAAGATTTGAATGGAGAAATAGAGAGAGTTTAATATATAAGTAGCTAAATTCTAAAGCTCAAAATTATCTTAATCCCATAAATGGAAAGTTGTGAAAACCCAGAAGTAAATGCACTATTCGCGAAACCTCGAAATGACTTCAATCGAAAAATCGACCTTTTGATGTGAATAAAACCATTTCAATAGCGTTCTTGAATGGTTACGGGATTACTTAAGACGAAAAAGTTTTGTAAAATAGCGTTTCGATGAATTTAAGTGTGGAAAAATGTAAGACTAAAGTAAGGTTAGATAATCCCTTAGTTTTATTCGGTACTTATTCCTTAATAATGCGCAATGATAATATATACATTGTGTCAGTAGGATAGAAATAGAGCAATGTCATAGAAAATCAAAGATCAAATTTACACACACATTCAAAGCTGGGTACTTATAGTCACCCATATTAAATGACCTTAAGAAGATATATTTCCCTGCACATGTGTACATACAGTACACTTAAAAAAAACACGTTTACTTACATAAGGTAAGCAAAAACAACACTGTTTGAATTTGTTGAAGCACTCTTTCGTAAGCAAAAGCGTTGATCAACGATACATATACTTCTTTCTGAATGAATAAACCCTTCACCTCCGGTGATGTGTATAAAAATTAATTTGTACGTTGGAACGAATTTTGGTTATACCAACATCTCTATAATTGCGATATGTCTTTGTTGATTGTGTAAATTCCCCCCTCATCTAAATAAAAAAGTTTCCAGACCATTAGCTTGATAACCTGAGTGGCCAGTCGAATATAAAACAAATATAAAGTAATACACAGAAGTGTAGAGGAGACAAACATTTTTCGAAAAGAAAATACAAATAAAGTCCTTAAAGAAGTACGTTGCTACACAGGTCAAAGAATTATCAATTTTGCAATTTATTTGCATATTGATAAATTGATAAGAAAATGATTCGATTGCGGAATCAATCTTCTACGCGTTACGGAAGCGTTGAGAAATTACCGGGCGCGTAACGTTCAATTGGATAGAGAAAGAAATTCACAACGCATTTATGAACTGAGGCAGGACGACAGTTTAATACAAATTGAAAGACAAATTAATCGCGAAATGCGACAGCCGAGAAGAAGGAGCTTAAAATATAGAGAGAATGAACAACTACGTTGCAATTACCAGGGCAATGATCACCGGGAAAATGAAAGAGAAAGAAATATCTGTGCTATGGCCTTAAGGCGAAATAACAGGATACTTCTTCAAGCTGAGAGAAGAAGGGATGCTGTCGTCAACGCAAACCAAATCTATCCAAAAAACGAGCAAGGGCGTAATACAAATGAGCACAATCGCCGTCGTCAGGACGAAGGCTATTGGCAATTAGAGAGAGGAAAAGATGCTGCCGCACGTGCTACTAGAAGAACTAGCCGCTTGTACCACAGTGTCGAACAATTTCGTAACACTGAAGAGCACATTGTTAGTCGGGAAAACCAAACCTACCGTGAGCATGAACAAAGGGCAGATAGCAATATAAGACGATCAGCCAGATTAAATATAGACTACAGACAACGAGAACAATCAAAAAACACCTCTCAACGCCGTAAATATATAAGAAGCATAAGAACATTAGATGGACGCCTTATTGAAATTAATAATAGAAAAGTACAATTACATACGAGTATACCTGAAAAGTGGACGACAATTCGGTAGAACTATCTTTCCCAATCATTTACTATGGTGTTAAGTGCCAGGGTACAGTTAAACATAAATAAAAGCCATCGAAATGTTTGCTTTTGGAAACAATGGCCGAAATTCGTTCCGGAAATCAATCCGTCCGTCAGTGTTTGCAACATATTGGTAATAAATTTATATCGGTCTCGAAGATCTCCGCCCAAGAAGCCTCATACATTATACTAGGAATGAATTTGTAACAATGTAGTAATGCCGAGCAAAATATATGGTTACAGTAAATATGGATATTTATCATGAACTGGTTAATGAAGCGACAGAAATTTTAATGGAAACCGGCTTGAATGCATTCAATGGTATTGGGGCTCGCACTTGGAAAACAACATATATCAGAACAACTTTGGTTGTTGGTTTACGAAAGTATCAAGAAATTTCCAATTTAAAAGAAATGAAGCAGTAAGCGTTGAACGAAAACAGTTTGTGCTTGTTTCTGCAGCAGGCATAACAACTCACAAAAGCAAAGGCGCAAGTTATTCGAAATTAATCGTTTAGCTTAAAAAAGGGATGACTAGGGTAGCCAGTTGCAGTCTACGTGGACATTTACAGAATATCACTGAAATATTAAAACGAAATAAAAGTAGAATTATGATATATCGGAGAAGAGAGCATTTTCAAGAAGCGGAAAGTTTAGTTAGATTGCTCTTTAGTAAGGGAAATAGCACTTGCCAGTATGTGGAATTCAAATAAAACAAGTAAGAAAGTTAAATTCAGCTGTGACGAATTTTTTATACCCCCTTCTCTTAAAAAAGAGGGAAAACTAATATGCAATAGATGGGTGTGGCAATGAAAGAAATTCCAATGTTTCTACCAAATTTAAAGCCGATATCTTCATTTTTGTGGCTAGGAGAATGTTTACCACAGACATTAGATAGTTAAGCAGCCATACAGATAGAGGGACGTACCGACAGATATGTCTAGGTGGATTCCGAATGCCATATTGATCAAGAATATATACACTTTATGAGCCTTCTTAAGAATTCTTCTTAATAATACAAACGTCTCCACAGAAAAATTTAATTTCAATATTCTATTATATCGAATGGGCGTGGTCACTTCCTACCGTTTTTGCACAGAGGTTAGGGGATAGCTAATGCAATATTTTTGGAAGTTTTTATAGATCTATCTGCCATGGTTTATGAATAATAAGCAAAATACCCAATTTTTTTGCTACCGAACACAGAGGTGCTCTTAGCCTACGTCATACTGTGAGCTTGTTCTTTGACGGATTTGGGCCATTTTCAATATCAACCTGCAAGAGCTTCCAAAGCTTCTACCAAATTTGAAGCCGGTATCTTATTTTTTGCGGCCAGGAGAATGCTTACTACAGACATTAATCAGACGGACAGATGGACGTGCTTAAATCGACTCTAAATTTGATGTTGATCAAGGATATATATATTTTGTCGTGTCTCCGAAGTTTCTTTCTGGGTTTTACAAACCAAATGGAAAAATGAATATACCCGTCACCTTTGGAGCTGAATATAAAAATTAAACTGAATAGATAAAAAAATGTATGTAAGACTAGGCAAGCACATAGACGCACTGGTGGAAATGCTGGAGGACGGAAAAAGGCGGTCCATCCACCAAGTTATGAGAGATACCATTGATGGTATCAGAATGGCGTATGTACAGTGCGTGTTGCAAAGGGACCAGACAATAGTCGAAGCTAGAGAGAAGGTCCAAAGAGCTTCACAAACTACCCTTCCCTCTAAACTGAGGCGATAAAAAACAACGCATATGCACCGGCCGGCGCGAAGACAAGAAAGCCCGGTTATATAGGAGCACCAACAGCCAAACGCCGTAAGGCGGCCAGTATATCCAAGACAGCATTTGGGAATCCGCCGGACAAGTGCTAATGGCGAGGACCAGCAACTGTAGAACTGACGCGAACCAAAGTGGTAGAAAGTACTCCCAAAAGGGAAAAGAAAAAAGAGAGAACGGATTCTGAAGCAAAGCCCGACGCTATTGCCTTAGCGGCTAAGGGCAAACTGACATACGCAGAAATGCTCCGGAAAGTAACAACAGAGCCAACTGGGAGAGACAGTGAGCAAAATAAAGCGACCGCAGAAAGGAGATTTGCAATGAATTATGAGTCTAAGGAAGGCATACTGCGGAACGCAAATAGCCATAATTAGTCTGAAAATCGCGGACGCTGCGAAGATTCTAGCAAACGCCAAGCCCAGAATAGGCTGAATAGGTGACCTGTAGAGTCAGAGAACAAAGGACGCTGGTTAAATAATTCAGGTGCCTGGAATTTGGGCAAGTAGTGCAGCTGTGCAAAAGCAAGATTTCTGGAACATGTGAAGGGGATGGCCATATCGCAAAAAACTGCACGAAGGAACCACTCTGCATGTTCTGTGAGGGGAAACCAAACAACGCCACAAAACACGTCGCGGGAAGCAGTAATTACCTGCTATTCAAAAGCGCGCTGGCAGCTAGCGGTCGCAAATGAGATTAACACAGATGAAAATCAAGCACGGAGAAGTCACCCATGACCTTCTTCGGCACACAGTCATAGAACAAAAGGCGGACGGGGTATTAATGTGTGAACCATACAGGCGCACAGGTGGCGGTGCATGGTTAACTGACGCCACGAAAAAAGCGGCTATTTGGGTGTCAGCAACAGCACCTCTAGACGTAGATGGCCTCTTCGCGAGGGCGAGAATAAAAGACGTAGTCTATTATAGGTGCCATGCACCCTCAAGCTGGACTCATTTGCATAAGTGGAGGGAAGGCATGCGACGCCGTTATGCCACGAAGAAGTAAGTGTAGATTGGGAAGTCCATGCCACTGGAATATGTAAACAGAGTTACTGAGAAAGGACTGCCTAAAGGCTAGAAGGAAAGTACAGCGGGCCAAAAGAAACGAACTTTCATAACCTACTGAATCTGCACAAAAACCTGCGTTTAGTACTAAAGAAAATGATAAGAAGTATTAAGGAAAATAACTAGGAACTGAAAAAAATGAAAGAGCACAGACTGCCACAAGTTTCATACCCTATCAAGTTGAGCAAAATCGTAGCAACGCTACGATAAATGTACCAGATAGGTTTTTAATAAACGTAAATATGATAGGATGTCGCAACTCTAACTACAGATTCTGGATACTAGTCTTCCTTGTTTTCTTAGTATTAGAAATGTGGTCATGACGCATAAGCTCATTTCATCTGGTTTACCGAGGTATCTATTTGAAAAGATCCAGTTCGTCCGGTCTAGACGTACAATGAATTCGATTCTTCCGGACTATAAGTATTTGAAATCTTCACGGCTATTCTTTGTTAATGCGGTCAGGCTATGGAACGCGTTGCCACCTAATATCAAGACCGTAGTAAATACAAATAGGTTTAAAACAGCTATTGGAGCCTTCTTTATAAGCTAAATTTTGCATCATTATTGCATAATAATTTAACTATTATGTTTATTTTCTCTGCCCTGCTAATTTATCTCCTTTTTTTAAATCCATTCTTACTTTGTTTTTGTATTTTTTAATATTCTCTTGTAATTGTGCCGGATGAGACTCCAGTCTCAGAATTTGTTATCTGTTATATGTATTTATATATATATATAATAAATAATCAAATAAATAAATATAAATAAAATAAAAATAAAAGGGTGCCCTATCCGAAAACAAGTACGGTTTAAGAAGCGCGCAGTCACCAATAGAAGGTAGAAAACACGTAGTGAGGCTGGCATCCGGCGCCATAGCCGCGGACCGATGGAAGAGTGGCGCCAAGAAGTTGCATATGCCATCCTGAAGTTGCATCTGCCATCCAGTAATACAAGTATCGATTTTGCCGAGGACGTAACGATCGTGGTGGCCACAAAGCAAATTGTGGGCGTGGAATCGAAAGCTACTGAGGCAATCACGCGTACTAAAACGTGGCTGTAAAAAGTGGACTGGCGAAACCCAAAACTGAAGTTGTGCTTATAAGTAGCTGAAAAAAGCCAGAGGCGTGTCAAATAAAAATCGGGGAACACATAGTACAGTCATCCCATGCGCTCGAATATCCGGGAGTCCTAACTGACCACCTCAACTTCAGGTGTCATATTGATTATGGAGCGCAGAAATCGGCAGGCATCAGGACGGTAATGGTGAGGATTATGTCAAACGTGGGAGGGCTGAAAACAGCGAAGAGGAAAGTCGTAGTGACCCCGGTCACCATGTATGCGTGTACAGTATGGTCGAATGCGCTGACCGTAAAGTCGACACGCCGAAAATTGACGGCAGTACATCGCCTTAGCGACCTAAGGCGGATATGCGCGTTCCGTACAGTGTCTGAAGAAGCAGCGTTGATGCTAGCAGGCAACTTACCAGTCGACATTCTTGCAGTCGCGGTGGGAAAGGACAACGAAGGAAAGATTGATGTTCGTTCTTCTCCCAAACTTAAGACGACGGATTTAAAAAGGCCACCAATATGTAAACTATCATCTCACCCAGTTCCTGGCCGACCATGCCTGCTTTAGGAAGTATCTGCACATATTCGGGCACTACAGCTCGCCTAACTGCCCGATATGAGATTAGAGAACGGGCGGCCCCAAGTGCCACGTAATGAGATAACGAATAAAATGTCCGGCAGTGTAACAGCTTGGAATACCGTGGATGTGGAGTTACGACGAGTGGGGAGACAACAGGCGGAGGGAAGAGGCAGTGGAAATCACTAGGGTTCCGCCATACGAAGCGCAATCGTTGAAACCAACCTCCGCGAACCAATACCTAACGGTGGTCGCGCGGAGGAGAGTGGTAGATGAAATATATTTGGGGGGTAGTTTTAGTACATAGGCGTAGACATGGATGGCGAATCGTGCATGTACGCACATGTATAACATTTGTTATGCATTTTTCTCAAGCATTCATGCACCGTATGCATTACCGTGTGTAAATCCAAAATATGATGAATGATAAAAATATTTCTTTTTATTATAAAAATAACTTATGAAAATAAACATTAATTAACTGAGATAAACTATAATTTGTAAGTCATGTCGTCTAGCTGAGGGATCTTGCGGAATGTCAAATTGTACATGAAACAAGTTTTTGATAGCGAATATAAAAAAAAGATGAAAATTAGCAGACAATTTTAATTAATTAATAGTAGTTCTTTGACTATTTTGAGAATTTCGGTTCGTGCATACGGTTGCGCTCTGCTTATTGAATACTTATCTTCTGTGCTTAGTTTACTTTTTATTCAAAAGTTTTCTGCCTATGGTAAGCGGTAAGTTAACCACCCACATCCATTTCCAATTCAGGATATCCATGCTAATTTTAATTTGCCATCTTAACTAGCGCGTTTGTAAAAACTCTAAAGGAATATAACGAATAGAAAGAGCGGACAGACGGATGTGGCTAAATGAAAGCTGAATCTTATGCTAGTCGTTTGCATATATGTAGGATATATAGCGATTCTCATACCAACCCACTTTGATACCGATGTCGCGCGTTTTTGTTAAATTTTCGTTCTTATTCTTTTTTCATCACTTTGGTAAGTGACAGTCTGAGCTTAAATTTTATTTTAGTTTTTCTTTTCTCGCTGCCAGCTAAGGTTATTACTTATAATTCAGATTGTATATTTTTAGGCATATACAGATCGCATATTTTTGAGCAGGCCGTTACATAATCATATAGCATTGCGTTCTCTAAGCAAAAATGAATTGCTTATATTTAGATTGTATCTCAGGAAAGGTTTCGTAAAGATATGTAACGAGCTGTATGTGTGTGTTATGTGGGCGTTCCGCACATATGAAATGTGCCAGTTTACAGGTACAGTATTTGATGGAGGAATTTTTGAAAATCCTCCGTTCATTGTTTCGTTGAAAGTTTTGATATTTTATTAACTCTTTATGCAAACTAAAAAAAAGGGATTTACCGAGACCGCCAAGGCTGCAGTAGCATATAAATTTAGAAAACACCAAAGTTTCCACACTGAGATATACTTCATAGAAGAATCCATTCGTTAAACACAAGAAACTAGTTCGAAGTAGTCGATATGTCGTGATGTGTCATTTGGTCTCTATCATCTCTAATGCAACTATAGCTGTTCTTACTATTGAATGAATGGTCCTCTCATATCCTAATGCAGACAATCGTCCATCTCTTGGCTCTTCTGAATCCATAGTTTCCTCACAGTAGGTTCGAATTAGTAGGATCTTTCTATCCATTGTAAATAATTTCCCACTAGAAACGCAGAATCCTGCATATATATATATATATATATATATATATATATTCTAAATAAATCTTAAAGCACTACGAACAAACTGTTGCCACCTGCATGTATGCAACCAGGAGTGTACTAAATGGTATATCTAAGTTGCATGGGGTTAATTGGTTGCTGCAAGCAAGAGAACATATTCAATACAACAAACACTTTTAACACATCTTAGCACCACCTAGGCAGTGTAGAAGTTGGCTATTACTTGTCTTCCTTTAATAGGTTGATCGTAAAGGATTTCGCAATTTGCTTAAAAATTTTTTTTAATAGGATTCAAAGTTATTTTCGTCTATTTAAAGAATTATAATTAAGACGCCTTTCAAACCGTAAATAATTTGACTTAATGATTGACACAAATCTTTAGGGTTTAGAAATGCTGCGCTCGCTTCCTAGGTTGTCATAAATATCTACCACAAATAATATTTTATATGTTATAAAAGCCTTAATTTAAAATATTGAAATAATTCTAATCCGTGTTATTATTATGCGTGAAATTCATGACATTTCCATAATTCAAATGTTCTTCGCTTACAAACGAATGGGAACTATAGAATAATTCATTTCGTGTTTCCGATTTATTAATTTTGTTTCAGTAACATATAGTTCTTTGTGACAAAGTCCGTACCGATCCCACAAAGTATATATTTTCTTGATCAGCATCAAATTTAGAATCGATTTAAGCATATGCGTTTGTACGTCTGTCCGTCTGTATGTGTAATGTCTGTGGTAAACCTTCTCCTGGTCGCAAAAATGAAGGTATCGTCTTCAAATTTGGCAGAAACATTGGAAGTTCTTTCACTGCCGCGCTCACCTATTACAATTCAGTTTTTTCCACACTTTTGTAAAATAACGGTGGTGGGTATAATAGATTCGGCACAGCCGAGTATTATTTTCTTATTTGTTAGAGCTGTTGTGTTTGTGCATATACATCTGAATAACACTCTATTTTGATAAGCTTCAGGCAATTCCTCTGAGAGAGAGGGTTTGAAATTTCAAATTTTTGCAGCTATGGGAATTAAAAAACCGGAGGGGAAAAACGTGGACCGAAGGACGGAAATTGCTGAAACTGCTTAACGTTTCAGATTAACAAAAAATTAATGCAGTGAGCGGTTTATATTGTTATTCTAAAATTTTAAGTACATTGCATATGTAGATAACGGTTATTAAGTTCACTAAGTTACGAAATCAACCGCAGAACTCAATCTTTAATATTGAAATGATGAGTTGGAAAATATTAACGGTTTTTATTGGTAAAGCGATGTAGTTGTTTTTTATTTCACTTGTTGAGAAAAGTTATTAAAATTATAAAATAATTTGCATACGGCGTAAACCGCCTACTGAAATTATTAAGAATTTATTCAACCATAAGTACTACTTTCGTCGCTCTTATTAATAGCTATGTTCTTTTTTTAATGAAAAACTAAATATAACTGCGTCGAGAATACACACTAGAACGCGGCCAAATATATATGTATTTAGACATGTATCTACACTCTTTGGCTGTTTTTGTATATTTTTGTTTAATTTCAAGTTATTTCAATGCGGCATTAGAGTGAGGCAAGAACTCAAAAAATTTAATGCACCTACATGCGTACGCATGCATACAAGTGTTTTTTTTTTGATACGTGAGCTGGAGGTGGGAATCTTCATAGATGCTAGTAGCCTGTGCCAGCAACATGCACGATTCGCAATCCATGGCGTCTATGTACTAAACCTACTCCATAAACACACTTCGTTTACCACTCTACTCCGCAAGGCCACCGTTAGGTATTACTTCCGGGAAGGTGGTTGCGATTAGTGCGCTTCCTTTGGCGCGACCTTAGTGGAGTCCCTTATTGGTCTACAATACTTCTCACGGCGTTCCATGGGTGCCATTTGAGGTCGGCGTTTTTCGCACCTCTGGCAGTAGAAAGTAACGTGCCGCGCATCCTCTTTTGTGTACGCATTCCGGTCAGTCCGGCAAGTTGTCATGCCCGAATCTTTACATATGCTTCCTGAAACAAACGTAACCGCTCAGAAACTAAGTGAGGTAAAAATTTACTTCGCCATGTGTTCTTTCGATCCGTTTGAATAAGATTGAACGTCCACCTTCCTTTCGACCTTCTCCCCCATCTCAATTACCATACTCTCATCTAGGCTGACCGCTTTTCTACTCTTATGACGCGCCGAGAGCGTTCATTATCATACCGCCGTTCATAGATAATGTTCATTTCGTCGGCCGCAATGTCGATTGATAGAAAGCCTGCGAGTACGAGCGCAGCTTCTTCTCACACTGTTTTGAAAGCACATATCTGCTTAAGGAACTAGTCACTACGGCGACGATTTTCCGCTTGGCTTATTTCGGCCCTCCAATATTCGGCATATTTTTCGCTGGAAATGCTTGGATGCCTGCAGGTTTGTGCGCCACGTATTCCACGTGGTGTTTGAAATTAAGTCTATGGTCTATCATAATCCCGAGGTATTTGAGCACTGGGGTTGATTGTGTAATATATTCGGGAACAGTCGAACACTGCATCTTTCCACACCTTTTCGGCTGCTTATTACCACTACTTCTGTTTTGTGCTCGGCTAGTTCTAAGCCGTTTTTCACCAACCATGCCTTTACCATCGCAATTGCTTCTCTAGCTTTCCTCTCCACGTGTTTGCTTTGCGATTACTACTATTGTTATGTCATCCGCAGAGCCGATGGTTGTTGCACCTTCGGGGAATTGTAGCTTCAGTACATCATTATACAAGATGTTGCACAGAAGTGGACCAAGGACCGATCCTTGTGGGACTACCGTCGTTATCTTATACATCCCTGTCCCTTTGTCACTCTCATACATCAACGTACGGTTCGACAGGTAACGTGTTACAGTACCCAATATGTGCTTGGAATCTGCATTCTTGTAAGGGCCTGGCGTATGCTCCCCAAATCCACCGAATTAAAAGCGATTTTTTGTTGATGTTGGCTTCTTGACGTATATTATCGAAGCACTTCTTGCTTTTTTTGATCGCTCTCTTCAGATCGCACTGCAGTTTCTTGTACAAAGTCAGCCTGACCTCTAGGTCGCTTCCTTCTGGCTTTTAAGCGGTTCCTTCTGAGCGAGTCTATTTCCTCATTCCACCAGTAGCACGGATTTCCTCACTTGCTGGTGGTTCTCCTTGGCATAGCCGCATCGAACGCCTTTTTGGTGTATGTTATAATTCAACCGTCATATTATTTCAAAGTTTTGTAAATAACGAAAACAAATAGTAGAAAAGAGTGAAAGAAAAATTTCATAGAGTGTATGCAAAGATGATAAAATGATCCAAATAATATTTGTGGTGACCGAAGCTGGGTTTAACTTTTTTGCCGGCTAGCCCAGTTGTCACTCACAGAAGAAATAATTGAAGCTAATTTTAACCTGGTCTCACTATATGTAGCTTAGTTGTCCCTCCGTCATGTCCTGCTTGTGTCAGTTCGTGGGTTTCAGTCTTTGTTTTCTGTCTCTACATCGCGGCTACCCTCCATGCGCCCCAAATTTATCTCTCACGTTTCTTTTCTTTTACAATTGCTTCACTTATACATATCTATTAAAGAGAATATAATTTTTTTTTTGTGTTTAATAATTTTATTTATCTGATTTTTTTTTAATAACCAAGAAAACTTATACAACACTTAATATAATTCTTGTAAGAACCAAAGTCGCGCCCTCATTGTGGTCCACACGCTCTCCCTCCCTAGTTGCTGTGCGGTTGCTGCAGCGGGGAATAACCCACAGCGAAGGCTCAAAATGCAATCCTGGTGGCAGGTGGCAAGGCCACCTACATATAGGACAGTAACCAATTTTTTTGTGTGTGTGAAAATAATTTAGTTTAATGGAAAAAAAACAGAGAAATTTATTGGCTATATATGAAAAAAAAAACAAAAACAAAAAAAAAACAACATCAAAAGTAGACTAATAAAGAAAAGAAAAAAAAAAGAAGGAATAAAAGAAAAAAATATAATCAGCTAATAAAGTGTTTAAAGAGGAACGTTAGTGAGCAGAGCACAAAAAATTATCTGTAATGAGCGGAGAGGTAATTTAATTGGTGATGAATAAAGCGCCATAAAATCGTACCAGTTTTATTAATAAAAAAAAAAAGAACAAATATGAAAATGTCAAAGTGGTAAGTGACGTCATTCAGTACGAAAGGTACAGGAAAGTGCAAGAAACAATTAAAACAAGAAAAAGTCATCAGTAATATTTGAGAAAAGAAAAATAAAAACACACAAGGAGAAGATGATTATTAAGTATAAACAGTTGATAAATGAAAAAAAAAATTAATAATAAGAATATACAAGTACGGAAAATTATACGAAAGTTATGTGAAAAGGGATAAAAGGTACCAAGTATGATACGGTGTAAAACAAAAAAGAACTCCACGAAAAAAAGCACAAAGTACATGCAAGCGAAAAAAAGCACGTAAAGAAAAAGGTAGTGACGAATAAGTGTCAAATTGAACATTGCGGTGAGGCATCAGTAAGAACAGCTGTTGGTGGTCGAAAATAAAAAGTGAAAGGGATCATTTTGTAAAAAGAAAAAACGTGCAGAAACGAGTGTGAAAAAATGGATTGTTTATGAAAACAATAAATTTATATTTAGTGAAAAAAAGTTAAAATAGTTTGCCGAAGGGGTAAGCTAAAGAAGACTGTCGAGGATTCAGAAGAAAAAAAATAATAACATCCACGAACCAAAGAAAACACAGAGCGGGGTGCCTGTGAACATCAGAATCGAATCCAACAGAACACACAAAACAAAAAAAAACAACAACAAAGAAACTTCTCGAACAGCAACCCGTAAGTAAGTTTGAACTTAAAAAATATAAAAAGAAAGTTTTCCGACGTTGGAAAATAACAGTGAAGAAATAAAAAAAAAATAAAAAAAAAGTTATTCTTTTTTCTTTCCTCCTCTGAAACCTTGAGTATTTGTGAACTTTATCTTTAAAACTATTTCTAAGTGTAGCAAATTTTTTATTAAGTATATTAATTTAAGAAAAGAAAAGAGAAGAGAAAGAGCTGAACAAAGAAATATCTGGTGTGACAAAAAAATCAAGAATCTGGTATATGTTGAAAAGAAAAGAAGAAGAAGCGGCAAAACGGCATATTTTTGCAAAGGGGCGAAAAAAAAAATACATGTGCGGGTGTGTATTAGTGAAAAACGAGGATATGAGGGAGAAGTAAAAGAAGGTAACAATAAGCACATTACGAAATATTTGATCATTTTCAATATATTTCGTCTGCACTGCTTGTGTTCTTAACATTAAATTCAAAGTGAAATTAATGGGAACTATTGACGCAAATGCCGTATATTATAAAATAGATATGTGCAATCCATCATCATAACATAGTGAAAATTTTTTTTTTTATATTTTGCCCATCTTCTTAAAGATAAGTGAAACGAAAATAAACTGGGCATTAAAGAATAAAAACAAATCGAGTGACAAGCAATTTATTTGGCGTGCAACATTTGTTAGCATTACGCCCCCTTTCCGCGATTGGTGCCAAAGAAGCGACGACAATACCATTAGCGGGTTATTCACAAATTTTTCGAGGTCAACATCCGCAGAGTATTGCCGAACCGAAAGCACGACTGACGGTAAATTTGCCAAAGGGGCAAACCGACACTGAGTATCATACAGGGTGAGTCTGGACTTCGAGATCAGCCGTATGGAATGATCGGCCAGGCTCCAGTGTACTTGCAGCCGACAGGGGAAAGAAGGCCAGTAATTGAAATAGTCCGGAAATGGGGACTCAATTATAGAGGGGCACGAGCCCCCCTACAATTTATTGAGCGTGTCGAGGACTTGGCCGAGGTTAACGCTGTAAATAAAAATGCACTACCGGCGACGATGGTTATCCTATTACAGGAGAAGGCTCTGGCATGGTTTAAGAACAATAATTGTCGATGAACTGAGTGGACAGCGTTTAAGAGGGACTTCCTATAGTTCTGTCTACCGTCCCGGTATTTCCAGAATTTGGAAGACGAAGTACGCAAACGGGTACAGAAACCCAGAGAGACATTCAAAGATTATGCGCTGGCGTTACAGACGATGATGAAACACGTGGCCTATACAGACGCTTAAAAGTTGGAGAGGATTTATACTAACGCTCTACCAGAATACTTGCGGTACATTTGATGGAATGACTTCCGAGACTTGAGGCAACTTCTAGAAATGGCGGATGACTGGGAGAGTATTCCGGCCGGAAATCAGACGCGTGAAGTGGTTCGCGAGCAGCCTCGCCACCCAGGGCGAACGGTGCAACGAGAACAACACCGGTTGGTTGAACAGGGAGATGCACCGGAAAGAGGGGCATCAAGCCAATCATGCTGGAAGTGTCGTCAGAAGAGACATCCACAACGAAATTTTCCGAATAGGCCAACTTTCTGTAGTATGTGCGGAAGACATGGAGTTAAAGTCGCGGAATGCTGCCAGCGATGACAAGCTGCGCAGGAGGCACAGCCCAACAACAATAACGGTCCACGAAGATCGGGAAACGGTCGGGGATCCCACCGTCCAAGGGGAGCTGTGGGTTCCAACAACAGTCCGTATCACCAGTAACATCCCCACCACAAAATATCAACATACCGGAAGATAACGAATGGACAGGATTGCAGTTCGAGACGAGTCGTTTGACAGCTAAGATGGTTATAACTGGAATACCAACTACCGCCACGGTAGACATAGGCTCGACAATTAGTTTCATCACAGAAGAGTTCGCGAAGAAAATTCAAGGGCGATATCGACGAATGCCACATCTGGTAAAAATTCAGTTGGCAGATGGGACCAAAGCGTCCGCAGACAGCTCGTTTCTTTGCCCTACACAGTTTGGAGATTCGACGATTTTATTGAAACTGGTAATAATACCGAAAGCTACCGAAGTTTTTGGGACAACTATAACGTACGCCAATAAGACAGCGTCGTGTGCGGCTCGGTTGCAAATTGACACTCCGCAGTGTCATGCAATGAAGGAAACGGCAGTCCAAGACCTACCATGCAGTCCAACGAAACGTGACGTATCCGAAGGGAGAATACATCCCGAAACGGTCATCCAGGGGAAGACGAAGGTCACCTCTGCGAGGAGCAAAAGAGATATCACCAAACAGTTCGCTGCAGAACCACCAACGGAGCGGATCGAACGAATTGATAAAGAACGAGGAAACAACGAAAAGGAATTCGGCAAGTACTTTATACAACATGAGCTACAAAAATTTGCTGACGTGCTAGGGCCAATGAATATAGCCCAACATAAAATAGTATCGAATGACGATCGACCACTTAAGATGAGATACGCGACTCGAAATCCGGCTATGCAAGCCGTGATTGATACCGAAGTGAACAAATTGCTGGCGCAAGGCCATTTCGAAACATCGAAGAGTCCTTACTGCTCACCGATTACCTTAGCGAAGAAAACAAATGGAACATGGAGACTATGGATGGACTTCCGACATTTAAATCAGACGTCCTCCCCAGACGCATACCCGCTGCCGAAAATACCGGCGATATTGGATCGCCTCCGTGAGGCTCGCTACATAAGCAGCCTAGATTTACGGGATGGGTATTGGCAGATACCGCTTGAGGAGAAAAGCAAAGAATATACTGCTTTTGCCGTGCCCGGAAGGGGCCTGTTTTAATGGAAAGTTATGCCATTTGGCTTGCACTCAGCAGCAGCAACTTTCCAACGTACTTTGGATTCCGTGATCGGTCCCGAGATGAAACCGCATGCTTCTGCGTACTTAGATGGCATCGTAGTCACTGGAAGAACCCTTAAGGAGCATCTTGTGAACTTGAAAGAAGTGTCCCGAAGACTTCGTCAAGCGAAATTACGTATCAATGCCGAGAATTCGAATTCATTAAGGATAGGATTTGATACTTAGGCCATGTTATCAGTGACCGTGGAGTGCACACAGACGCGGAAAAGACGGCCGCGATAAACGAGATACCAGCTCCGACGAATATAAAGGAGATAAGGAGATTTCTTGGTATGGCGTCGTGGTACCGTGGAATTTTCCGCGATAGCCGAACCATTGAATAAGTTTGTGAGCAAAGGAAAACACTGATTATGGACAGAGGAGCAACAGACGGCGTTTGAACTGTTAAAGCACCGATTTCCTGATTCGCAGGTGTTGAGTTGTCCGGTTTTCTGCGAACTATTTTATTTATAAACAGATGCAAGCGATATTGGACTAGGTGCCGTCTTGACATAGAAAATTAATGGGAACGAAAAGGTCATTGCATACGCCAGTAGATGATTAAACCCGGCTGAGAAGAATTATTCCGTGACTGAAAAGGAATGTTTGGCGATCTTGTACGGAATAAGGAAAATGAGACGAGAATAAGGAAATGAGATGATCACGGATCACTTGTCATCAAAGTGGCTAAATGCCATCGGCAATCCGTCCGGCAGGATAGCACGATGGGTATTGGAGTTACAGCAGTACGACTACTCCGTGAAATACAGAAAGGGTACCAGAAATGTGGTAGCAGACATGCTATCACGACAGCCCATCGAGGAGGCAAAGAGAGTGGAGTTGGTGAACTCGGAGGAACGAAGGTGTAACTGGCTGGATGAAAAGGTAAAGGAGGTTACCGAAAATCCAAGCGGAAACCCAGAATACACGATGCTTGAGGGAAGACTCTACCGGCATTTCCCCAGAAACGTATCCGAAGAGGATAGTACGCTTTGGAAGCTATGCGTCCCGAGCTATTTGAGAACAAGGGTACTGAATGAGAACCGCTGGTCATATGGGAATTAGGAAGGCAGCGTACAGGGCCTGTCAGCGCTGTTATTGTCCAGGGATTTATCCGGACATTGAAAGATATGTTGATCAAAGACAAGGTTGATCAACGAAAGCCAGCTCGAGAAATGCATACCGAGTTACCGGAGGAACCCTGGATAAGTGTATGTTCAGGTTTTGTAGGTCCGTTGCCGAGAACACGATCGGGAAACACCACGTCGCTGGTGTTCGTGGACAAATTTACGAAGTGGACTGAGCTGGTCCCCATGCGATTGGCCACCGCTGAAGGATTGATTCGAGAGCGAGAAGGGTCAGAGGCGGTAGAGGGGTCCGTCGCCGAAACGTTGGGGTGCCTGCGTCTAAAAGAAGAACCAAAAGGTACCGAAGATGTCCAGGTCAAAGAGGAGACGGTGCCTGCCGCTACGACAGAGGAAAGTGGGGAAGACTTGTCCATAGACACCGACTTCCTGATCGACTCCGAATGGGAGGCGGAGTTATATCGTCACCAGGCGCGTTTCCGTTCGTTCCGAGAGGTATTATAGATAGGTTAGGTATTATAGATAACCCAGTTTTAAGTAATTTGAATTCTAACCAGTAAACGGTTTGATAACAGTTTTCAATTTGATGTTACTCGAGATTTTATTCGAGAATCGAACGTAAATGATATCGTTTAGATTGGACTTATGCGTTCATCATTATTGCTTTATCATTATTATTGTCTTATGTATTATAGATAACCCAGTTTTAAGTGATCTGAATTGTAACCGTAATTTAAGTATGATAACCTGAATGAAATGTTGTAACAACATATTGCTGGAAATGTTGCTACGGTTATAGTAGGGGCTGGGTCTGCACCTGGTTCCGAAGGGAGAGGGAGGGGAGGGGGAGTGATGGTCGCAAGCTTCTCTGGGTATTCCGTGTTGATCCGCGTATAAAGAGCGAATAGAGGAAGGGAGAATAAGATGCTCGTGGACGTTACCGAGACAGACGATCAAAGACTTAGGAACGATTAAGACTTACGGCCTCATACTTAGATTAATAAAGTGTATGAACTCCTACCGCATCATTCTTTTGTTGTTTTTTTTTTGATTCCGAAGAGGAATAACGGAAATTAAAAGAAACACCTGGGTAGACGACGTGCCTACCCTTGACATCAGAAAAAAGGGAATACCAAGTATTCTTCACATTCTTAATAATATTTTGCTGTAACTGTAGATTTGTAGATGGTGTTTCTGCTTCTGGCCATGTTGTTGGTGTTGTGGCTATTGTTGCTTTTGTTGATGTAACAAGAGTTCTTCGTTATATTGAAAGTCACTTTGTTGAGATTACATATTTGAATTTTCACAATATTTATTTCTTATATCTTTGTAATAGTGAAATATTAAAGCACTTAATATTTTCTTATAACACTGAATGTATTATAATTAATAGTACAGTTTGGGTTGGCAACCATTTGTGTTGTCAGGTGTCTATTATAAGCCGTTCTTCTTCATACGTTTGCACGTATTTGTATTATTGTAATATACTACATTAGCGTGTAAAATAATTAACATATTCGTTTTTAAGTAAATCTTTATTTTGTATCAAATTTCATTTTAATAGACCTAGCATAAGCATTTATTTTAAATTTCTTTTTTTTCTTGTTTTTCGTTAGCGTATACGTTTATTTTAATTATCTTTTTTAATTGTTCTTCATTAGCGTAAGCGTTTATTTTTCTATATAAACAAAATTATTAAAAATAAGAATGACTTTTTGCTTGAAACTGGTCTGACTGACTTTACTTGGCATCAAACCCACCTTTTTATTATTTAATACAGACACACCTCGGAGTCTCTCACACTGCGGACAAAACGAATGGACAATTTTCTCTCTTCTCATGCAGCTCTTCTTTTGCGAAAGAAGCAGGGATGAGAAAGGAATATGGTTAGCGGTATACCGCTACCTTAGGTTTTATGACATAAGAAAAACGGAAAAACAGACACCGCTTTTTTCTACCCTACCCAGAAAAATAAACACACATTTATTAAGTCTCGTTTTTGTTGCTTAAGAAATGCTTCCTCAATAATATTGTTCTTATGTAAATCTCAAATAGAGTGAGAGCTTAAATACTAGAAAATCAAATTTATTTATTATTGGATATTTTTTTCTTTTAATTTAGTGTACGTCAAAGAATTTTGGAAGACTCTTTTGAATACCTTCAGTAAGAACTATTGTTCGACGTAAGTCAGTGATGCAAAGGCGGTGATGTTTATACTCGCTAACCAAAAGTCGTTCAAGCCCCAAAGTGAAAGTAATGATGATTAAAATTCATAACCTTTTTAATATTATCTGTTCGACCCGTATGTTTCTATTATTCTTATGCTAGAAAATATTCAAATAGAAGCTAACATGTAAGGTAGATGCTTGCTCTAGAGTGTACTGAAAATGAACACAATCTACACTCAATCGTTTATGAATCGTATTATGAAGTGCTTGCATTAGTTTTGGTCACCAACTCTTACAGGTAAAAATGTAAAAGTAATGCGAAATGCTAGTATACCACTACCTATATAGTAATTTCCATTTAGTATTATTAAGTTATTCAGTGTATAGTGACGCTAATCAGGGAACGCTCAATATTGCATTTTTAATATTTGTTACATTTGTTGTTCTATTTGAGGAAATCTGCTGGGAAAGCCCATCGAAAAACTTTAGAAGCAGATAGCGATGCTACTCCATCATATTCCAACTGTCGATTTTGTTTCAGCGGTTCAAAAGTGATTCTGATGTCAATGACAAAGAACGGCTTGGAGAACTAAAAAACGTCGAACACGATGAATCTCATTTGCAAAAAATCATGGGTTGGCCTAGGAGAGCCATCCACATCGACAGGGAATGGCGATAAACATTTGCTGTGCAAAAGGTGCGATTAGAAAGTGTAGTGTATTACGAGCTCCTAACACCGAATGTAACTGTTACTGGGGACGTCTATCAACGTCGATTGAAGAAATTGGACGAAGTAGTTTTGCAAAAAAGAGATACCGACTCGATACTGCCCTGTTTCCAGAGACATGAAAAAAAGTTATAGAAAATGATAGAAAATATTTTGATTAATATACATTCTACCGATTTTTTTCAAATGAAAAACCGATCAAAATTAACACGTGCATCTATTACATTAAGTACTTTAGTCATATTTCTTAAATTTTCAAGAATCCTATCTATTGAATTTATAATAAAAAAGGACTACCACTTTCGAACAAGTGGAGAAGATTATAATAAAAATTAATTTTTAATTTAGGAACTCCAAGGAAAATGTACATATTATAATGACGTTTAACAAATTTGGTTATATTTTATTGGCACGTCTTAATGGAGCCAAGTATATGTCAACCTAAACTGCTCGGCTATTCACGCCAAAACTATCACTCATATATCACACATATCACATATATCGCCCAGGTAAACTCGCTAAATAAGTATGAATCAAAGAAAATTAATTGTTATACACCAAGATAAACTCAGCGACAATCATTGAAATTGATTAATTTTAAAAGGAAAATTTCTCTACTTATATACTAATTTTGTTAAGCTAAAATAATACAAAATATTAACAAATATGCTTAATCTACAGAATTATGATATGAACAATTAATTAGGGCGCCGGTGCAATTCGATATTTAGTGCATACGCAGCATTTTCGGGAGTGTGCCACTTCTTTTCTTTTTGTTTGGTTTTTCTTTTCTTAAATTTTGCACATTACCCTCTGCATACATTATGATGTATGCAGGTTACGTTATGCATGCATTACAATATATATTATTCACGCGAATGCTTGCAATGGGAAGATAAAATTTTTCTTATACCACTCTATTCAGAATCAATTCTAGAATCGTCATGTCTGCCCATACACCCTTTTATATGTCAATGAAAGCACATTTTAATGTTTACCTACAACTTTTACAATTTTTACTCAAATTCCAACGAATCGAATCGTTCGCAGCTACTTTTTATTTGCAAACGTGTACAACTTTTCAGTTATTAAACATTTACTGGCAACTGATGTTTGTGCCGACAGTTTTAAAAGGTATTAATTGAGATATAAGAAAAATAAAGGAATTTCAGTTGCGCAGGCTCTATGAATTATTGCCTTTTTTTGGGCAAGAATTGTTATCAAAGAAAGAATTTTTTCTGCAAATAGTGACGCTCGAGGTTCCAGAGCAAAAATTTACTCGACATGGTCCAGAGTTCGACTCTGGTCACAGGATGTTCCCACCCAGTTACTTACACTGTTACAAGATACTCCCCGAGGCCGTACTCTCGATCAGCTAAGAACCATTCTCTCAGCAGAGCATTTGGCAAGTCATACTTACTTATTTGGACCTTTATATATGCTATACATCACCACCTTCCACCCTACTATCTCAGATTATTATATACTTGGAAATTCACCTATGCAGCCCCAACGCCACTCATGCTCCCATAATAAATACTGCTGCGACGGATGATACGGTGGAAAAAGAGTAGATGGATATGTAAGAACTCAGAGAACAGGCTTTCGCTTTTCTTACGAAAAAGGCGATTCTGCCGATGATCTCCTCCTACAATTCTCGAGAACCTGTCGCTAAGCATTGAAAGTTAAACCTTAACCCGTTTTAGCCGATAACTACTTCGGACAAACTCACTATGCCGTAGAGCGAGGCTAGAGTCCAGTATAACCTCGTCTAATGACTAGTGAGACGCCAGTTAACGTCACGTTGCCATGCATTTCAAAGTGTAATGAAATTTTTTATTATATTCACCCTTGCATTAAAAGTTTGAGGTAAGTAAAAGTTAAGTAAGCTACCGAAGGGGATATTTACGCTGAATTAAGTGGACTGGCCTCTCCAATTCATTTCTTAATCCTGGTTACGTATATTTCGTTGAAACGAAGTTTATTGCCCTGTTTTCTAATATTGAAACGAAGCGAAAAAGAGAATTTTTATATAACTAGCAAAGAAGGCTTTAAAAGCATTTGAGGAGCTAAGGATATGCAGTAAAGTTCAATATTGTGTGGACTAATAACTAAAAGTTCATCAATATAGCACATAGTTACATGACAATAAATTTGTGATTAGTGTATTGTCCGTACGGCTAGATCGTGAAAAGCCTAGATTTTGCATGTACAATTTTTCATTTACAAAGTAATGTTTACAATCTCAATGATTCTTAAAATTTATCAAAAGGAACTATTTCTTTTAACACTTAGTTACTTCTCCAATATTATTAGACTGTCTTGTTTTAAGCAAAATGCTCTGCTTATCAACCTTAAGAATATCGCAAACTCTGCGTCCCTTTTTGCTATACTTGCTAATACTTTGCTGCTGTAGTTTCATTAATCTAACTCCAGACAGGTTTCGCGGGAATTCTCTATCAATTTTTGCTTTCATTGACGTCTGAAAATGTGCCTTTTTATCACCGTAATAGTTATCACATTAAGAAGAATTTCCTCTTTCACGAATTTTATCAAATTTGTTCTAGTTTGTGATTTTCCTTAAAAATATATTAAATTAGCTTGAAAGATTTGTTATGCATTGTAACGGTTGTCTATAGCTGGGATATAGCCCGTCCCAAGAAAATTTATATTATAAGGACTTTCAATTTGATCTGAGACGATGTTCTATTCTTCATCCTTTACACCTTATCCTAAACAATTTAGCAGCACAGGCCAAAGGAAAAGGGATGCTGAAGCTAACCGAAGCAAAAATCCAGCGAAGTAGGAAAAGGAAAAACTCGTGGAAAGAAAAAACTCGAGGAAAGGAAAAAACTCGGCGAAAGGAAAAACCAACACCGTGGGCTGATCACGTCGCGCTTGCGATTTAGTAATGATTATGTAGACTGTTGCTTCCAAAAATGAATCTTACTGACGCGGGTTTCTGTAGAAGAACTCGGAAATTATTTTAACAGCAACAATTGGTGAGTCTTTAAAATTATTGAGGAGACGTATGTAGGAGAGCTATGTAAGAAATATTCAGGAAGTTCAAGCTTGCGACTAGGAGAGTCTCAGTAAGGAGGACTACCAGTCCGCTCCACACTGACCTCTCAAATGAGCATTCAGAAACCTCCGATTGATCCAAGGGAATCCTGCGAGTGAAGGACTACCAGTCTGCTCCACTCGGAGTTCTCTCATGAATACTGCTAAACCTATCGACTGACCACAATGACTGCTGTTTGCAAAAGGACTGAATATTAATTTTCGCTGGGTTTTTATACCTTTTTGTGTCTGCGCTGCTTTACAAAATATCAATATAATATATATAGATTATATTTGCATGCATACACTAACACAGATGCATAAATGTGATCATTCGCTTTATGCATGGTTATATAGATGTTTGCTTTTGTTATCTTAACTTAGAGAATTTCTTGTATACAAAAATGACGATTAACGGTTCTAACTTTTTTATTCTTTAATGCAAGTTGATTCAACATAAATAGTATATGTTAGAATTGAAAACAAAAATGCGTCTTAGGTAATAATAATAAGTAAATTAACTATATTTTATCATGAGAAAAAAAATAAGCGTAAGAAAACAGATAATAGTAAATGTTAGAATTGAAAACAAAAATGCGTCTTAGGTAATAATAATAAGTAAATTAACTATATTTTATAATGAGAAAAAAAATAAGCGTAAGAAAACAGATAATAGTAAATGAAAGAAATACGAAATGACAAATGAAGATGCTAAAGCGAAGCGAATGCTTCGTTATAGCATAGTAATTTCTATTATACAGAAGACAAAGGGAAACCATCTCACATTTCTATTTGGCATATGTTCCGTAAAGGCTTAATAATCGGAATATATTTCACAATGTCACACACAATTATCACAAAATTTTCGCAAAATTATCATTATAAAATTGTTTAAAATTCAAATAATTTTTATAAAATTCTTCTAAATATTTTGCTTTTATTGAAAGGTGTGACAGCGGTTTGATGACAGATTCAAGCAATATGTGTGTAATACACTATTTATTAAAAGTGTACTTTGAATGCTTAATATCTAAGACTAAACGCTATCTCAGTTATAAATTAAATTTACTGCTTTTATTTTAATATAAAATCAAGCGTTAGATAACTAACAAAAAACACATCACATAACATAAGACCTATAAGAAGAATAAAGCGAATGTTCGAATCTTAATCATTTTCTTATGTATCAGCAAAACCCCGAACAAAGTAGTTACAAATCAAAACAGGCTTGCAAACTTATGTGTGTACCGGGGAAGTTAACGAATATAAGAAATAGTAGATAATAGATAAAATAATGGTTAAGCTAAGTTCCGCTAGAAATGCTACTTCTTCTAAAATACGAGAGATTTAACTTTGAATTTATAACCGTGCTTCACGAATTTGATAAAAGTACGAAGCAACGTCCTTCAATTTAAATAAAATGTAATTAAATGACTCAAAAGTAAATCTACATGTAATAAATCACATTAGACTACCGGCTCTAAAACGAATATACCTTTATTATTTGTGGTGCACACTCGCCAAGGATAAGCCTCCTCTTTTTTTATTTTATTGTAAATTTTTGTAAATCATTCGTCTAACGACTTCATATCAAATTTGATTTCGGGCTATCAGCCTGTTCTTCTATTCTCTGTAGTTAGATCTCTCCTATCCGCAATATTTAGATAGAAAACTGAAACTTTAACTCTAGCCAATGGGTGCAGACAACTAATAAATATGAGTGGAATTTGCTTGCAAATTCTCCTACTACATATATAATTTGAAAAAAAAGGTCTGAGAGAATTATGTTTACAAATTACAATTTATAATTTATGCGTTCATATTCATAAATCCGAATGAAGGTCCAAAAAATTATAATAAGAAAAGCTCGCCTTAACTGACGCCTTGAAACGGTTATATGTGTAATTTATAATCGGAACGATTACAATTTTCTCCCTTCGCATACCATTACAAACCGCATGACTGTAAGTATGGCTGTAAGTATAAAAGCAAAAAAATAAAACGCAAGCAAACAAACAAGTAAGTTTACTGAAGTGTGCACTTCAAATCTTTTATCTTGATATGCTTTATCAGTTTTCATTTGTGTCATATATTTGTTAAGGCGGATCAATGGGCAGCTCGTATACAAATACATGGTGTACGTGTTGAACATTATCTCACAGGCCATTTAATTTAATTCGGTGCTCAGACGATGTTCAGCGGATGTCTGGTAACATTTATTGAACCACGTGTGACATGAACGCTTTAAAGGAATTTGTGAATTTTTCAATTTTTTTTTAATAACAAGTTACGAGTAACTATCTAAAAATTGTTAAAAGCGTTTTCACAATAGGCACCGGAATAGCCAACAAAAGCCAATGCTTTCCGCTGAAATAAGGGTATTTTTTATCAATTTTTTCCAAATTCCGTTGGGCACTTAATTGACCGCTTGCATGTCACTTTAGCTTATGCGGAAAAAGGAAAGTCAAGAGTGAATTCTGTATGGAAACAAATCTTTTGAAAAAATGATTGCCACGAGCGATAATCCAAGGCAAGGTTGGGATCCAATTTTCGAACTCCTTTTCCCGTAAATCTTTTCAATTTCGGTAATTTTTGCTTGGAAATCTTTCAATATTCTTGAGGCTTTCAGGGTAAAAGCCTTAAGTCTTCACAGTTCCTGTGTTTGTAGGTACAGTGCGTAAGGAAGTGCGGAAATTTTGAATCTTCATTGTTGTAAGTCGGTAAAAGTAAAAATGACTCCAAAAGGAATATAATTTCTTTTTTTGATTTTACAAAAATCACTCTCTCACTGCGTAATGTGTATGTTCACTTTGCAAAGGTTTTTTTAATAATTTTTTTTGGTTACAAAGCATTCTTTTAGTTCGTTTCGATTAAATCTCTACAAATAAGCAATTATTTTTTTTACTTTTTTTTTAGAAAAAATAGTAACTAATTCTGTAATGTTATATTTTAAATTACTAATTAATCCCGGCCTATAAGTGGCACTTATGTTACTAATTTTGTTCTATCTCTCTTTTTGTCTCTTTTTTGTCTCTTTCTTTAAAAGTGTTATTGGAAAACTATAATAATTAATTTAAACACTTTCCTATCTTTGCTTAAAATAGAATGAAAACGACAGAAAGTAGTAACACAACATTTGCAAAATATTTTATAGAAGGCGAAAACTGATTCTTCCTAACACAATAGCGGAATAATATCAAAACAAAATAAATTTCATTTTGCTGCGCATTAAACATATTCTTATTGCATTATTTTTATAAAATATATGAATATCTAAAAAATATAACGAAGGATTTATACAATTAGTTTTTTTGATAACATTATGAAAAAGCGATTAGAAATCATTTGATTGTTACATACAAAGTAATTTCCAATAAAAAACTTTATTTGGCCGAGTTTTTCGTTGCTTTTAATTTTTTCGTCTAAGCATCTGTACTTGCATACAGTGCGCTCAGAATCTAATCTACTTATGTGTCATTTGTGTTCAATTTTAGATATATTCTATTTCTAGCAAATAAATAAATACCGCAAAATTAGTTTTTGTATTTGAGCAGCTTTTCCAATTAAACTTGGACTTCGTAAAATTTTACTTACTAGAATTCAAAGCCATTGCTTTAGCTAGTCTTGGAAAATGCCGTTACAAGTTTTAGATGAAGAACTGATGTAAATATTAAGTCATTTTTGCCTTTGTTCCTTTGGAATTGACTCACGCCTACTATCACAGTTGTTGATCTGTGGTTGTCGACTAAGAATATATTATAATTTTCGTCTTTCTATTTACATTTCGCTTTAAACCCTCACATTTGATCATCACACGGAAGATAGGTCGATACATGGACCGGGTTATAACGAATCAGAATCTTGATGAAACGAAATATATGTCCATTCCTCAGTTCTTGGTATAAAAATAAATCAACACAAATATAAATAAAATAATGAATAATAAAGAAAAAATATATTTTTAAGACTCTTTCTAAAATTTGCCTCAGCAACTATCCGCACTTTTGTGACTACACTGTACTTTGAAATCTAAAGGCATTACACGTAAATCCTTCATCACGTTAATCGCTTACACTATACACCAACAACAACAGTCAAGTTTGTAAACCTATCATTGCTTCCGCCTACTTTGATTACAACAAAATCGACGTCATTGCTTTCTATCTAGTAACTATCAGAACATTTGAAATCGTAAGCAATGATTGATGAAGAGATATTAATGCAAATTTTGATAACAACCTACATACTGTTATCAGCACGTCAAAACAATAATACAACATCAGTCAAAAATACCACCTGGTTTGTTGTTAATACGTACATTAAATTTCGCTTGTATTCAATGCATAATTATTGTTTAAATATTGATATCGAAGATAATGAGAATCGAAAAAATGAGTTTACCTGAGAATCAACAACAACAGCAACAACGCAAGTTCCAAAAACATCAGGCAACAGTGGATTTATTAATGAGAGCTTTTGGAACTCCAATACTTTTGCTAGCACTTCTGCCAGTCTTTGCTGAAAATGAATTACCAGCACGCTTGAATGAAGATTCTACTGCAGTCAAAATAAAAGCTTTTACTAGCATCCAAAGAGGTAAAGCCTTAAAAGATTTGTAAAACTTTGCTTAGTGATATACGAAAATACTAGTTTCTACTAACATTTGTTGAAAAATATTAGAAATTGTAATTTTTGCCTTTCCAAATGTGGCATTACGTGTAGATAAACATTATACGATTGATGATTTCGTCAAATTTTGCCAAACTGTTTCAAATATAGCAAGCTGTAGGCTCAATACGATAGTACAGGGACAGACATTAGACAGATAGACAGACGGCCAGGCAAGCTTAAATCGACTTCCAAAATGATTGTAAGTCGTTCGGTACGCTTTTCTTTGCGTGATATATAAATCCACAGGAACTTAATATATCATTACTATAAGTAATGTAGGGTATAACAATTCGTTGAATGGTGATGCGAAGGAGAGAAATTCAAGAGTGATAACAACTAATATTACAAACAACCAATTCTGCCCACTTGCTCTGTCAGAGTAGTTGAAGTAATATTTCTTCTAAAATTGTTTGAATATTACTCGTATACATTTGTACGATTTTACGAATCGAATAATTTATCGCATTTTCCTTTCAAATTTTTTTGTAACAACAAAGGAAATTTTATTTATCATAACAGATAAATAGATTAGTCGATTGGACACTTTTATGTGATGGTCATATAATATCAGACAAGAGGCAACATTTGTAGCTGAGCGCCAAAAATCACCATAGTGTACTAACAGGCCAATTGAGACAATAGATTCACTGGTTACTGGCTGGCAGTGCTCTTCTCATTCGTCAGATGAGATCAACAACATCGCAAACAAGCGCTTGAGGTCTTAAAGTCGTTGATTTTTGCGGGATGGCCTGAGTCCTATTTCAACTGGGGTGCAATAATGCGGTCCAGTTGCACCAAGTTGTGCTTCTGTTAGCAATAATCTGGTAGGGAGATTTTCCGGTGTCTCATGGCTAATGGAAAAGGTTTAAATCACTGATGCCTGATGACAGTTATTTTTCGTATTGTAGGAGGAAATGTCGGGATTTGTGCTTCAATTTAGAGGATTTCTCTTTCCGATAGGGCTCTGCTATTTAGATCATAATAACACTGAACAACCTAGTCGTTATCAACGATTGCTTGATCTCGAGTACTGTTGATGTCTTTCCAAGCACATAATAATCCTTAAAATTAGGTGGGAGATTTTCGCATCCCTGAGGCATGGAAAATTTAAAGCAAAAGATTAAATCCACGTGGTTAAGATAGCCCAAAAGAAGAAGCTCTTTGTACTATGTTGACTGTGTTAACAAACTTAGAGAACGCCTAGTTACTTTACCGCTGGTGCAGGCCTTCTGGGAATATCGTGGTAGTTGTTGGAGTAGCTAGAGAGGAACATCCTCTGACCAGAGGGAACCTTCAAACTATACCCGGTGAATGTTTGTTCTAGAATCTCGGGAACTGCGGAGACGCCTTTTGGGGAATGTTTAAAAACCTTAAGGACGCCAACTATCGTTCACTGAAAAATAGTCGAGTGCCTTGAGATTAAGCTACCCAGCTCACATAAAACCAATCATAGGCATCCGTTGGTTACTGACTAAAAACTGCCTCACACCACCCGATAATTAAGATCCATTACAAGATACCTTTTCGCTAAGAATCATTTTAGCTTCAAGTTCAAAGCTTACTTTAAAATTAATGTTCATTTATTTTATTTATTTTTTATTTTCTAGCATTACTTGTATTTTGTTTTGTATTATATTTCTTGTTGTTTCTTCGTTTGAGTTTAAATATTTATTTCACTTAACATTAGAAAGCAACTTTTAGTTACCGAAGTAGTGTAAAATTTTGTAAAAATTTTAATACATTTTTGTTATTTATTTTCAACTATTCATTCCACTCAATGAGAAACCAGGTGAGTTTTCAGCATCTGTTGCAACGTGTATTGCTAACAGTTATAATATCACAGGGATTGTTCTTTATTACTTTTATTACTAATAATAACGTCCAAGACGTGACAGGACTGTAAATATTCTTTTACTACCACAATGTAGCAACATGCTACCGCTAGTAATATAATAATTTGAATAACCATTTACATAAATGTTGTACATACAGCAATTAATAATACTATAACAATAATAATAATAATATAAAAAAAATACAATACCACCTAACGTTAAATCAAATTTAAAATCAAAGATGTGTTCAATGCGAATAAAAGCAATACGACCATATAAAGAATATACATCGGCACGGAAAGAAAACAACAAAAAACAATTGAAAACATTGTAATCCAACAAGGCGAACAATGAAGTACCCTATACCACTTTACCTAATACAATACTTTATTTACTTTCGTGATAAAATATGAAAAATTATACCTTGTTTCTATGTAAACGCATGGATTTCATGGGACCCTTTATAAGGTAGGCGGCCTGAAGCGCAAGCTGATGTGATCCAAATTCAACAAATTCAACTTTTCTATTGAAGATCCTCTTATTCTTCAACTATTTCTTTCATAAGGAACTGAATATGGAGACTTACTTGGATATGAAGACTTACTTATCACAGACGCAAACAGAGCGCTTGCGCGGATCATATTTCGTAGAGTTAATGTTTATGTCCAACTAATATTATGGATGAATTTTCACCATGAAATTCAAAACTTTACCCATCTTACTCATTTAAAGGCTTAGTCTCCATGGCAAGCCTTACATGGGATAGGGTTGCAAAGGTGGACTTATGGGGTCCAACCTTCGTAAAGTTCATTTTTACATCAAATCGCTATTAATAACTGATTTTTATAATAAAACATTAAAAATTAGGTTCTTTTGCTATATAAAGTTCTAGTTTAAATAGAAAGGGTTAAATGGGAGATGACCAAAAAAACAATCACATCCGATCCAAATTTTTCGCATTCATTTCCTATCCCGAAGTACCGGCTTTTGTTTAAAATTACTAGAATTTGCAAGTTTTTGTAGTATAAAACTTTTTTAATGGGGTTTTATATGACGCATAGTTATAAAAGTAGTAAAAATGATCTAATATTTTAGAGTATTTAGAGTATAGCGATCCGCAGAAGAGGTTCAGATTTAATAAAATGTAATTCTCTTATTTTTTTGACAATAATGTACGCTTTTTTACGCTCATCTTATGGAATTCCTGCCCCAAAGTAAACTCATGATTTACCTCCCATACTTTAGCCTTTTTCTGTTCGGAACGGAGTTCTCGAGGTGTGCGTTTTTGGGGATATTTGGGTGTTATTAGTGAGACATATATAACATAGTACCTTATTTCTTCCACATCAGTAGATGATAGGAACAAACTTAACATCTTTCCGTAAGAAGTGAAACGTAGACTACCAAATAAGCACAATTGTATTTAATTATTTTCATATCACAATATCATAGATGGTTACTGTTCTAAGAAACTATTAACTAAATAAACAAGTCTAAAAAAAGCTATAAATAAGAAATAAAGAAAGAATGTAATAACAATAATAATAATTTGGAAACTAAAATAAACGCAAGTACCGCCATAGCTTTTAATGAAAAATAAAGCGCAAACAAAAGAAGTCAACATTAGCCTTGTAAAAGCCAACTTACCGCTTACCTATGTACGTATTATACACTTCATTTATGTGGATGTGTTACTAAAAATATAATCTCAGAACACATATCCCCGAATGCGATCTCTTACATATCATCATCATCATCATCAAATTTAATAATGAAATTTTTTCCAATTCCATTTTCTTAAAAAAGAGAAGCTTCCCCTAAGTGCATGTCAAAGTCAAAAAGTTACGTATTATATATAAAAATAAAGTAAGAAAATTATATTCAGCTGTACCGAATCTTTTATACCCACCACCTTTATCTAGCAAAAATTGGGAAAAACTAAATTGCAAAAAGTTGGCGCGGCAGTGAAAGAACTTCCAATGTTTCTGCTAAATTTCAAGCCAATATCTTCATTTTTGCGGCTAGGAGAATGTTGCCCACAAACATTACATAGTTAAGCAGCCACACAGATGAACAGACGTACCGACGGATACGTTTAGGTGGATTCCGAATTTCATACTGATCAAGAAAATATACATTCTGTTTGGTTCCAGAAGCATCTTTCTTTATGTTACAAACATTTTCACGAAAAGAATTAAATTTCAATATTCTGTTATATTTTAATATTATTATATCGGGGTGGATCCATTCCCTTTTTATACAGAAAATACGAGATATATAGCGCAACATTTTTGGAAATTTTTCTAATTCTATCTGCTATGGTTTACGAGTAATGAGCAAAAAATCCAATTTTTTTCCTTCCAAATGCAGAGGTGTCCTACGTCTACGTCGTATTGTGGGCGCGTCTTTGGACCAATTTGGCCCATTTGGCCCAACCTGCGTGCAAGAACTTCCAATGTATCTGCAAATTTAAAGACGACACCGTCATTTGGCGACCAGGAGAATGTTTACCACAGACATTACACAGACAGACGGACAGACGGACATGCTTAAATCGATTCTAAATTTGATGCTGATCAGGAATCTATGTACTTTGTGGGGTCTCCGAAGTTTCCTTTTGCTAGTTACATACCAAATGACACAATGAAATACACCCTTCAACTTCGATGGTAGGTATAATAATAACAATCTATGTATGAAAACTAATAAAGTTGATAGAATTTTTGGTGTATTTTCAAGAACTTTCTATATGTACTTTGTCGGCTTAATTGCTTCCCTTATGATTCCCTTATGACTCTCATGATAGTTACAGACAAGCAATGTGTTTCACATCATCTATTTAACTAAATGTTGCAAGTAGTGATATTAAAGAAGTTTTCTTTTTATTCATCGCAAAACAGCATTAAAACTGCAAAAAAGAGGTAATTTTTGGTTTACTTTGCTAAAATTTTTTTTGTGATACTTAATGATAAACTTTAAGATTTTATTTTCTTTTTATATAAGGAAGTTACAGTAAACACAACCCTTTGCTTTGGATAATCTTCAACGTGTACGTAACTTTCATACATTCCTCATCATTATAAGATTTTGCAGAGGAAGTATTTTTTTATAGCAACTTCACACTTTCCCATGCTTACTATGAAGCTTCAGTTGTGTAGTGTATTATATGTGTCAACAACAACATTTTTTGTGGAAATTTGAATTTAATAGAACGCTGAGTATATTAGTTTCCTTATGTAAGTCACATGTGTTAATGTGCTAATGACGTAGAAAGTGTAAGAAGAGAAACTATAAACAGTACTTTTGGCATCTTTTTCATAATTTCTCTTCGATCTTTTTTCGACGTCAATCACAATTACATTTCAATATAGGTTTTGTTTTACTTATTGCGATAGCAAGAGATTATCTTACGATTTCTTGTATTAGGTAACTTGTAAGAACCAATGTCGCACTCTCGTTTTGGTCCACATACTTTTCCTCCCTAGTTTTCCTGCTCTTATATAAAAGGGAATTGTGCGGTTACTGCAATTTGCAGTAACTCGCAGTATAAGCATAAAAGTTTGGTAAAGTGCAACTCTGTTAAAGAGCGAAAACAGTTGGCAACGCCAATTGATGACAGAAACCAAAATGGGGAATGGCGAACGGATCCTCTTCCATTTTGGTTACTGTTCGGCGACAAGAACACACTCGCACGTTATCATTTTGTCTGTAAATCATCTGTATATTTAGGGCTATGAGGAGCCAGTCATGTCCGTGGGGGGAATGAACATATCTGACTGAGGTTGAGGGACGATTTATATTAGGTTTTAGATTGTGTTTAATGAGATAAAATATTATTACGCAAATCACAAACTAATAAAAGGCAACTACAACAAATTTGATAAATTTATGGAGAGGAAATTCCTTTGAATGTGATACATACCGCGGTCATAAAAAGACATATTTTCAGCTGTAGATAAACGGAAAAATTGATAGAGAATTCGCGCGAAATCTGTCTGGAATGGGATTATTGAAACTACATGTTCGCAGGTATAGCAGAAGGGTATGCAGAGTTTCTGCTATTCGTAGGGTTTATAAGCAGAGAATTTTGCTTAGCCAGGACAGTCGATAAATAATAATTGAGAAGTAACTACGTGTTGAAGAAAACAATTCCTTTGTGATAAATTGTAAAATAATTGAGATTATAAATACTTCCTAATAAATAAAGGAAATTGTAAATAACCAAAATCCAAGCTTTTCGCGATCTAGCGATACGAACTGTGTCTTAAAGGTAAAACCACGAAAGGCAGTTTTCTTAACAAAATTAAATAAAGCCTACGAATTTAAGGTGAACCGAAGAAGTGGTGACTAATATTTTCCGGATGGTGATTTCGAGTAAAGTTTATAAAAAGAACTAGGACGCCTGTATCCGGCAAGTGGCCCCAGGCAATAGATTAAAGGAAAGGGGAATCAAAATTTCCGAAGAGGAAATATTGGAGAAAATCCCCATACCTCACAAACTTAATACGTAAGGCCAACAATAGGGAATTTTAAAATAATTTATGATATCTAATGCTAACTTTATTATAGAAGAGAAGTCATTTCTTACTCTTATAGGCCTTATTATCAATGATAATATGAAGTCCTTTCTTTCATTGAATGGAATTTCTTAATATTTTACTAAAGAGATTGAAGAGGTTTCCCTTAGCAGTGGTAGAACTCAAGGTTTTCTAGAAAATCCATTTCCATGGAAGCTTACATAATTTGAGATAGTCGGACCTTCGTTTTTTTTACAACTTACTTGAACAATAACATGAAAACAGAAAATTTTCGTTATGGCTGCCAACCGATGGCGCCGATCTCATCGTGGTCTGCATTTAGTCACAACTCTGTTATGCTTTTCTTTCCAGAGACTTATTCAAATATAGCGACAGAATTAAGCCAGTCAGCCCTCTAATCTTATTGTCCTTTCAGTTGTTCAGTATCAGCGGCCAAGCTAAGCCAGCCATCCCACTTGAGCATACTTCGCCTGATTATTCATGATTTTGCCTTTTTTGTTGTCGCAACACACCTGAACGAATGTGCGTGGTCCCTTTGTAGTTGTTGCCATCATCGCTGTACCGTTACTGTATCGTCGTATCGCTTAAGATTACAAATTGCCTTATGTTATAGAGTTGATAATTTCTAGGCATGTATTACAATGAGTGCATGGATAGAGTATGCGGACAATTTGATGCATAGTAAGAAGAACATGTGAGTATGTTCATATGTGTGCGTATTGATGTGGATATCTAAAAAGTTATGTATGAAAAACTTACATATACAAGTAAATATGCTTAGTGGCAAGAATAACGGTAGGTACTAATTTAGAAATATCAATATAATAATGAATTTTGGTAACGAATATTTTAAATAAAACTCCGAAAGAATTTTTTATTATTTCTAGTTGCTTTATTCATGAATTCTAAACCAAAACTAAACTTAAAATGAATATTTTGAAAGTTTTTAAATTATTTTCTACCAGCCGAGGCGTGTGAAAGAAATATTATTTTCGATAATTTACTAAACACCAGACGAGGCGTATGAAAGAAATAGTTTTTCTACTTGAACGACAATCTATTAAAAAGCCATCAAATTCACTAACATAAACATCAGACGAGGCGTGTGAAAGAAATAGCTCTTCCACTTGAACGACAATCTATTAAAAGCCATCAAATCCACTAACATAAACATCAGACGAGGCGTGTGAAAGAAATCACGCCACTTTCAATTTTAAGCTAAGTCGTAAAATTATCATGTGGTCTAGGGGAAACGTATAATTACGTTACTTCCCTTCCCTTAAAGAAGAGCCCATGGCTCATGGTGCCATTGACGGGTATAGTTTTGGTAGTGGTTGATGTTGTAATTTGATTCCTGGTTGTTGATTTTTCTGCTGCCTTTTAATTTTGGAGTAGATCATTATGATTGGGTTTATAGTTACATATTTTATATATAAAA
>KK351096.1:782001-795978 GCA_000671755.1 Glossina brevipalpis
TGTTAAATAAAGTCCTGAAGTTCATATAAAAATAATGGATTTCTTTTCCCCCAAACTAATATAAGGGTTTTTGTAACTTTAAAGAGAAACGAAAGAAGTGCTAGGTGAACCTGATAAAAGTCACATATGTTATACTACTCTCTTAAATTTATTGTTTACACTATTATCATTATATCAATTTTAAGTTTTAGAGAATAAAGCATAGTTCATAATAAGAAGTTGGAGAATTAAATTGTATCATTTCGTTTCGGATTTTAATCATTTTTCCTTCAATTTTTATACTGCTATAAGAAATCACAAAAACAGTGATTTAACAAGAAGTTCTCCTGCAGACGGATGGACTGATAGAGAATTTAGCAAAGGAGGAAAAAACGTTTAATAAATTTGTATGCTTTAGCATATTAATTGAAACTGAGCATACGTGAGTTGAAAACGGTTTCAAATTCTAACTAAATGATCTTTAATTACAATTACAGGAAAGTCTTAATTTGTTGAAAAAGATACGAACTCTTCAAGAAGTCTATCTAACTTATTATTTATCACCAACCCTAAGCTACGAGCAAATTAAAGCTCACTCCAAGCATATTATTAGGCACAAGTGGTAAACTCATACTTAAAGCATGTATTGACATGTCTTGCGTAAAATCTATAGTCTATTATACCTTTGTCTATATACGGAAGTTTGAAATTGTAGTTTGTAGAGTTGAGACATGGCACTGAGTTGAAAAGTAGGCTGACAAAAGTTAATTTGTACCTTAAATTACTATTAAATCTATAACTTAGCTTTTGTCGATTCTTAAAAAATTGTCCATGGGTAGACATGACTGTTTGCATCATGTGGCGAAAAGCTGTGAAGCAATCCACACTTTTCTATTATCGCCCTAGGACAACAACTCAGAAACGGTGAGCAGGAACGAAAGTGTAGCAAATTCCGTCTCAGTGATGCTGAAAGTTCCTGCACATATTTTACAATGTGCTGTCGTGAAAAATCGAGTTGCTATGATTTTTCAAATACTACCCACAATGTTGGGCATTGATGAATTAGTGGCTTCGAAGGCTCCGAAATGCATCGCCTTTATTACGCTTCAAATATTGTACTTCATACCTTTTCCCTTATCTGTCGGGATTCAGTAGCGCTTGCAATCAGTATAATTTACGTTGCTGCGAGGTACTCTCATAGTACCATAGTACTAGTTTCGCCTTCCCTTGAAAATCGATAGATCTATTAAGCGGAGGTGTAAGTGCTACTGGGTTGGAAAATTAGTTATAAGATAATTAAGTTTGATTTGCAGAAGATTGTACAATGGTAAGCAAGCCCGTCATCTCGATTGTAAGGACAAAACAAGAAACTTCTGAGTTGAAGAAACGAGTATAATAAACTGTATCTGCTGAGTTAATCCATCGTTTTAATTATTAAAAGCTTTTAGCAGAAACTATCACCATCAACGTCTTCGCAAAGTTTTTAATATTTGCAGGTACGGTAGCAGTTATAGTAGGACTTACTAACAAAGCCTTTGAACTTTTCATCGCTGTAAACAACTTTTCTATCAAAATAGTTGCGGTTTACGTCCAACTGCTTTTGGGAGAAGTGCGGTACTAACAAATGCTTGTATCTTCATATATGATATAAATTCAAGTCGAATTCATATCCATATTTTATTCGCAGTTCTTTGCGTTTTCTTACTGGCTGTCAAAAATGGCAATGATTTGAATTGTTTCTTGAATGGAGCTTTTTTGACGTTTTGTGTTTCTGATCAGAAATAATTCTCAAGATCCTCAATCTTGACACCTGCCGTAAATGTAAATATCTGGTTTGTAGAAAATCAAAATAGATAGCTCGGAAAACTTGATATGCAACAACTGAAACCTTTCTTCTTTGAAGGATTATGGGGTAGTAATGTTAAGGGATGTAATGATATGATGATAATTTTATTATCACCAAAAATACATATTCTTCCAATATTCTCTTGATTTATAGTTACTGAACTAATAATGAACGTAATATAAAATCTTCCCATCATTCATAATGACTATGGTATGGTATGGTATGCGAAAGAACTTTTCTAGTGTAACGCGTAGAATCTTTCTTTAGGTGTCATAAAATTTATTACGTACGTGTCTTTAATTAAGCTTTATTACCATCTACTTCGTGTTTTGACGTAAACATGTTTTGTGAATGTTATTGAATTTATCAATGAACATATTCTCAGAGTCTTTTTCGTACAGGTTTTATTTTCATCTATTGATAGGTACCAGTGGCAGGCCTTCGTATTCGTGGTTTAATTAATGCAAGGATAATGTAACTTTTGTTTCTATTTAACTTTTGTAAGATTCATCTCTGTTTACTTTAGTAATTCCCCATTTTATTTCCATAAGGTATAAAGTTTGTAATTTTTTAAAAACGAAAGAATAAAGGAACTGTAGAAAGAGTGACAAAGTTCTTTAAAAAAATTTTAATAGTAAACAAGCACATAACGGTAATGGGTGGTGGTTGCCTATTAAAGCGAAAATGAGAATGAAAAAATTTTAGAATAATAATTCATAATAGGTTAATTTACTCTATTTATAGTTTCGAAACTACAGGAAACTGAATTTTTTCTCAACCAGATTGGTTATCATATACAAGAGCCTAAAGTCTAAAATTCCAAATACCTAAATATGCAGAAAGCGGAATATGTCTAAACATATCACTATTGTCTGTAATTACATTTTTATGCCGATAATGTTAACCATTGATAGCACAGTACAGTCCCAAACCGAATATTTTTATACCTACCACCGGATGTGAAGGATATATTTCATTTTGTCATTTAGTTTGTAACTAGCAAAAGGGAACTTCAGCCACCCCACATATATATGGCCGCATATCTGCTTATCTGTGTAATGTCTGTGGTAAACGTTCGCCTACCTGCGAAAATTGAGATATCGGCTTCAAATTTGGCAGAGACATTGGAGGCATACATTATTGTCGACAATGGCTCAAATTCGTCGAAGGACATGCTTACAGTACAACGTAAACTAATAACACCCCTGATTTCCAGGCAGAAATCTTGACCTTTTGCACATTGTTTATAAACGGAGTGAGATTCGACGATAAGCATTTTCAAGGTTTCAACGGTAATCAGTGTAATACTTTACAAAAGTATAAAAAAGTCGACCACGCCATTGAAGGATGAGACACATTTTGTTATTTTTTTTTTCATTACTTTTTACATAAAATTAGTCCTTCATAGTAGCTAAACGCATTCTCATAGGTTGCCACTTCCACATCCATCAAATTTCCTATATTTGAAAAAGTTCAATCGATTTGGGTTTCCCCTAATTTTTATCCTCCCTTGGCCGCGTTATTTCTATTAGCTCGAAGAACAAGAAGTGTGCTCAAATAGTTGGGGAGTTTCTAATATTTGTTTCAGTCTATTGTCAAGAAATCCCAGCATTTTTGCACCAAGAATTGATATTTCATCTATTACTGCTAACTTTAAATCTGTTAGTTTTGCACGAGAATAGTTACAGACTCGTTACTTGAACGTCTAAGTTCTCCGGAGTATTGATTAACTGGTAAACTAAATACCGAAAGTAAAGTGCAACCATCTACTTTTCCCGTTGGTGTGCATGGTAAAACTTCAATGAGGTTTAGTTCCAGGAAACGAATTTAATCGTTGTGTAATTGTTTGATATGTTGCTGGAATGAGATTACTTTTACCAATCCTTGCTCCTCCTTCCACAAATGCATACAATATTTCTTTATTCATTACGTTGTGCAAAAGGTGCTGAAAGTATATCTTTTGCTTGCCATTTAATGACCTTAAAGATGTTAATTAAACATCGCTATAAATAAAAAGAGGGAGCGTAATCAGACGCATATCGGACCAATTGTCTGGATTACCCTTCGCTTCAGTATCTAAAATATTAAAGTCTGGATATACCTCCGGGATTGCCATGGCTCTAAACTCATCGTCTAATAATTGTGGACCTACCACTTCATCGTTAGCATCCTCGGTATCTTACTTGATTTCTTGTTGTATATGATGTAGTATTCCGTAAAGTTCGTATTCACCAAATTTTTAAAATATTTTTCTTGTCTCCTCAATTTCGGACACATTTTCTCTACATTTTTCTCTAGCTCCCACAATATCTTCATTCTCATATCCCCATGGTGTATAAAACATCGAAAGACTTCTAAAATAGTCTTCCGTTGATACTTCCGGCCAAAATGTTGGAAATCGAATTATAGCTGGATATGTTTTCTTGTGCAAATATCCAGAGGAGTCTAGTAATCTATAAGAGTCCCCAACAGTATCATTATCAATATTGGCTTCATCTAAGTAATCATCTTTTACATCATGATATGCAACTCAACCTCATCGAACTTGTAAAATATTGCTTGAAAAATTTCTATTGAATTTTCTGGCACATTTTCTACTTGTCTTTTAGACTTGACCACTCGAATTCTCTTTTCAGAAAAAGAGGTATTGATAAACACCTCGGCATTACTACATTGTAAGAAATTCATTCTTGGTATATTGTATGAGGTTTCTTGAGCGGAAATCTTCGAGGCCGATATAAATTTATTACCAATATGTTGCAAAGGCTGACGGACAGATTGGTGTCCGAAACGAATTTCGGCCATCGTTTCCAACAGCAGTTATGCAACACCTTTATGGCTTTTAGTACGTATTGTATGTGTAATATTTGCGTCGAATGCATCTATATTTCTGTCTTTAAAACTGTTTCTCAAGAAACTTCTGGGCTTTTTAAGAGTCGTTCGGGCAGCCAATATATATTCAGTTAGTCATATTGATCCGTGAATCCAGCAAGAACTGGTCGAAATTTTCTACTCTGTAAATCCCTTCCTCCGTTAAATTTGCATTTAATAATTTGTCTACTTTTTCATAATTTTGAAGATGGATGTTCAAACTTTCGATACCCATATCTTCAGATTAACGCAACAATATTGCAGTACTAGGCATTGGTGGATATGGCGTATTAAATCTGCGCTACTTTTCCCCCTCGATGGCAAGTACTGCAAAACTTGAAAACACCACTTTGTCATGTGAAGATGTTGCAAAGAAAAAATACTTCAGATAAGTCAGGATTGAAATTTTAAAACCAAATTTTTATCCGAATGTTTAATTTGGCGTGGAAACCACAAACCGCCATACCAAGTCTCCGTGGGATCCTTCTTGATATTTTCCGCATATTCAAACTGCAAACTGCTTTCTCTGCGTTGGTTTTCCGTTACTGAGCGCCGCATTCAAGACTCTGCTCATAGAATGCTTCTAACAATGCCAGTCCTTTGCGCTTGCCTAACATTCAATCTTCTGCGATTTTTAGGTATACACCTATGTAACTGAACTTTTCTATTATCAATTTCAATAAGGCGTCCAATTAACGTTCTTATCCTTCTTTTTGTTTTCGTGGTCTATAGTCTGTTTTTAATCTGGCTGATCGTCTTCTATTCCTATCTGTCGTTTGTTCATTCTCGTGGTGGTTTCAGCGTTACGAAATTGTTCAACACTATGGTACGAAGGGCTAGTTCTTCTAGTGCGGCCGCATCTCTTGCTCATTCTGATTGTCGACAGTCTTCGTCTTGACGACAACAATTGTGCTCATTTGTATTACGCCATTGCTGAGTTTGTTGATAGACTGAATTTGTTCGTCTAACTGCATGGGCAGCTAAATCTCTTCTTCTCTCTAATTATTGATAGTCTTTGTCTTGATGGCTGTGGTTGTGCTCATTTGTATTACTCCCCTGCTCAATTCGTCAATAGACTGAATGTGTTCGTCTAACTGCATCTGTTCCGCTATCTAATAGTCTATAGTCTTCGTCCTGACGACGGCGGTTATTATCATTTGTATTACATTACATTCTTTTCTCAGCTTGATGAAAATCACAAACTGGTAAAATACAGCTGCAATAAATTTGATAAAATCTATGAAGAGGAAATTCCTTTTAATGTGATACCTGTTGCGGTCATATAAAGCATATATGCAGCTGTAAGGGAAAGCAAAGATTGACGATGAATTCCCGCGAAATCTGACAGGAATTAGATCAATAGAAATACGCCGGGAAATCCAGCAGCAAAGTATTAGCAGACATAGCAGAAGGGGACACACATTCGTAAGGTTTATAAGCAGAGGATTTTGCTTAAAACAAGCGAGTTGATTAAAAATATTGGAAAAGCCGTTAAGCATTAAAAAATAGTTCCTTTCAATAAATTGTGAAAATCATTGAGATTGTAAATATTATTTCATAAATAAAAACTGTCTGTAAGGGAAAAATACAAAAGGCAGTTTTCTAACAATACTTTTACCTCTGATAAAGAAGAAAGAGACTTAAAACAAAATTACAAATCCGAATTTGTAGATCCGTTGAAAAGAAAAATAAGCAGCTGTTTTAACTTTTAGTGACAGATTTTCTCAATATTTCAAGAAACTTTAGGAATATAAAGTCATTGTTCGTTAGAATTTAACTTGACTTTACCATAATGGGAATGACAAACAAATTTCGAAATTTGGCCTTAAAAGCTTTAGCTTGAAGTTTATAATTCATTTTTAAATCATTAATTCGATGTGCAGTGGCCTAACAATGTTATGAATTTGCGTTTTGATCGTTAGTACCGAATCAATTGCGTTGCTTCCTGCAAACTATGAATTGTTTTGCACGTCACTGGCTATTATCAACCGCCGTTTTGCCTGAAAACATATTTATACCCTGGTAAGCTAAAATTGACTTTTATTTTTGTAGCGAAATAAAAATACTGTTATTTGATTATTATTGTGCTATGATATGGTAGTTAGGCATAGGCAATACGATACCCATTGATTTGTTTTATTGCGATGGAGAAAAGAAATGTCTGCTGACCGTCAGTTGAGTGTGTTTTCCTACATGTTTTTACTTGCTAAGAACACATAAGAATTGCAATAACATTAAACAAAATGAAAGCATTTAAAATCATCACATAACCATCACATAACGGGAAATTTTAGTTAAAAAAGCTTTAAAAAAATTATATAAAACAATTAAAAAATTTTACTTATTTTGTGGCGCTTCTTAAGTGCTTACCATCCATTATATATAAAAATTGTAAGATTTCTTATTAATTACTAGATCTAGTCGGTCACCTATCTTGTTTTTATGAAAAAAGAAAAGCAAAGAAAAAGCACAGGTTTCTAAGAAGTTAAACCTAAGAGTGTTTGCGGGTATGTAATATTTTTTGTTGTTCCATTGTCTACGCAGTTGGGTAGAAATTCTCTGGATTGCCGATTCTACAACAAGCCCCATATAATTGCTCTTGTGAAAAACAAACTGTGTCTAAATCTACATCGCACGACTCTAAAGCTTGACCTTAAGATTTTTAATACTGGTTGCACGTCACGATTGATTTGAAATCCCTTGAAATTACAACATATCACCTATAATCATAAGATTGCGAGGAATGAGGGCATCTTCACACGTTGCTCATTAATTTTTTGCTGCAAGCTGCGTGCATTGCGAACCTTTGTTTAAAATTATATATCCAGTTAAGTGACAATTATTTGTCTTTTCACTGTCGTTTAACGCATTTCGTTTTTAACAAGGCGATTATTTTTGCATCAACAGTTCATTCTTCTTGATCTTTTCTGTATTATCTCACTGAGCTTTGTATCAGCCATTTACGTATACCGCATAAATGCCATCGAAAAACTTGGTGTCAAGCCGGAAGATTGACTTTGGAGTGAGCACTTCCGTTATAAACTTTAAAACAATTAAATATTTAACCATTCTTTAGAGTAATGTCTCTGTTGGTTTAACGTGGGTTGCAGCCATATATGTTCACACCACGGTGCCCGATGGCACACGGAGATGATTAGTCCCTGAGTGCCAGATGGAGACACGATATGGGATGTGTCTATCCCTCTGGTGAGAGCGAGGCCTATCTAAAACCTCTGCCTTTCTATGGGTCAAGCATCCGCTTGCAATGCAACTCCGGGCCAGCAAGCTGACCCTTCCCGCGATTTGGGCTAACCACAGTAGCCACGAAACTCCAGCAAAGCCGTTCCCTTTTGTCAGGCCGAAGTAAGTGGAAATGAGTACTTCGAGGGTTCCTGACACCCGCGGTACCAGATACGGAGATAAAAAGTAATTGAAAATTAAAATCTATATTTCAAGCCTCCGGTCGAGCTTGCAGGTCCCATACGACCTGACTCGCTTGTAGGATAGTTATATTGCAGCCAAAACTAAAAAACAAGACGGGGAATCAGTATATATCATGCGCATGGACATGATAAACTCACTGGGCAGAGCGAGGCCTATCCAAACCTCTTCCGCTTAACAATGGGAAACGGCACCCTTTAGCAACGAGTAGAAACGTGGAGATGGGTTTCCACAACATCACTATAGAACTCCATGCAGCTCAGTCCATCGTCATTTCATTAGTTCCCGTCAGTACGCGGACAAGGAGGATCAAGCAGAGTTGTCCACACCTCGCCTCTCAGCACGCCGCCTAACAAAGGCCAAGTGCGCAAACGTGCCCAAGACCACCGCAGTCTCGGAAGCAGTGAGAGCTCGACTGTAATCAAAATCATTGTCTGTCTCTCTTATGCTAATAGCCTCCAAGTCTCTAAAAGCAGAGTAGATGGGGCCTTCCACCAAAATATGTTTCCAATCTTCTAACGGACTTCCACATATACAAGCCCTAGTTTCAGAAAGGCCTCTAGAGTGCAAAATTGCATTTAGATACACGTGGGCTGGAAATAGGAAACCCAGATGCAAGCTAAAGCGAAAATCTGGATGTTTCCCCACGAACAGGACTACACGGATGAACTGAAACGTCACCCTTCCATTTAAATTATTTTCCCAGCATGATTGCCATATGGCACGGAAACGTTCCTATAGTAGCGCATTGCGCTCCCTAAAATTAGAGTTCTCTGCCTCCCTAATATATATCCCGTCAGTCGGCTGTAAAGTCAGGCCCCTTCTTATCTTAAAGGCAGTGCAAATGCGCAAAGCCTCCAGGTCCAAAAAACCAGCACCAATCAAAACCTGTAGGGCGTCCGTAGAGACAGTCCGACACACAGGCAGACATGCCAGAAACATTACCCGCTAGCAGCTCAAAATTTTATTGCGGCCAGCAACAGTCAACGACGTCCGCCACCATACCGGCGCCCCATAAGTCGCGCAAGTGACCAATAGGCCGCCATATACGACGCGAACGGCGCGTGTTGTCAGGCCCCAATCACACCGAAGGATCCGACGAATCGGTCTTACTACATTCGAAATTTTTTCTCTCACCCTTTCGAAGTGAGGAAATTAATCCTTTCACCCACGGTAATCCCCATACACTTGACTATTGTCTTGTATCTGAGACTTACCCCATTCACTCTTACCAGTGGAGGTCTATTATGCGGGAGGTTACCTTTAGATAATATCGTCACAGTTTTCTCCAGTGGTACATTCACACCAGTGCCATTCCCCCAATCAGAGATCGAAAGCATAACTGTTTCACTACATCGTTTTAGTGTATGTCTGGACGGGCCTTTCGCAAGAATGACTAGGTCCTTAGCATATGCAGCGAAGTCATAGATTCCGTTATCTTCACCGCACATACTTTCTAGTCGCCTTAATAAGGAATCCATCATAATATTCCATAAATATGGACCACAGATGGACCCCTGTGTCGTTAATGCCGACAGCACACGCACTTCTGTGAGAGAAGTAACTGGCCCAGAGATTAACTTCTGGGCAGCCCATCTCTTGAAGTTTCAATATTTTAGAATCCCAACTCAGATGGTCAAAAGCACCCTTAAAATCAACAAGTATGCCTAACACATGCTTGTCAGGACAAGTACTGACACATGTTTGAACATGCATCCAGGCATGGTAAGTCGAACGTCCTTCACGGAACCCGAACTGTCTGTCGGACAAACTAAAACTGGGAAGCTCCAGAAGCCTTTCTACCATTATCCTTTCCAGCACTTTACCAAGCACTGGAAGGAGGCTGATGCCCCGATAGGAGGAAGGATCACTCCTTACCCTATCGGGCGACTTCAGGAGAACAATCACCCTTGCCACTTTCCATTGAGATGGGAAGTAGGCTTCAGCCAGACATCGACAGTACATCGCATACAAATAATTAGGAATACAGATGACCTTAGCCATCTCGTTTGTTATTCCATCCAAACTTGAAGACCTTTTATATCTAAGTTTGAATATCGCATGGCTAACCTCATGTCCCTGAACGGGTGCCGAAGAAGACATCATCCTGACAGAGTGAGTCTCCCGCCACGCTCAGGAAAGAAGCCACCCATAAGGACATGCAGACAATCCCTCCATGTGGTAAGTACAGTATCACCTGTACGAATTCCACTGTCCACCACTTAACCCCCCTTTGCGAGACCTTACAGCATCTCTCAAAGAGGAAGTCGTTGACACCCATACAGACTTAGTGACATGGTCTACTGTGGGATACTTTCAACCGCCTTTCTAATGTGGAACCCATAGGTATCCCAATTGACCCTAATAGAAAGCCAGCGCTTGACATCCAACTGAACAGACGTGGTGGGATCGCCACTTTAATGACCTGATGATCACTAGTCCCCCACCCACCTTTGACCTTCCAAGAACAATTGAAAATATCTACAGCAGCCCTATTGGCAATAGCGACATCAATGTCACTTTCCCCAACTGAACCATTGAATGTGAACCATTCACTAGGTTCATTGAGTATATGTACATTTCTCGATGTACACCATTCGGACAGGACCTCCCCCTACGTTGGTTTCGGCTACCAGTCGGACGACTTGGCACCTTACTAAACCAAAGGGGATAGTAGGCATTGACATCTACACCAAAAATTAATGGGGTGCCACCAGCAAGCAGTAGCACCGAACCTGTATAAGATATATACTCGTCCAGCTCCTGATTAAATTCACAGTAAAGGCTAGAAACAAACATCCTCCCATGGGGACCTTCAACGGACACGCAAACGCCGTGATCGCTATTGCTCACGGCACAAGGCATCTGGGAAAACCCGTACACCCGACGGCAAGCTAATAATCCTCCTACCGGACGCACAAGACTCCTGCACCAGCGCAAAAATGCTGCCACACTCACGCATCAAATGACCCAACTCACACATCGCATGATAACTGCGATTGCAGTTATACTGCAGTATGAGGAAGGCCATTTTAGTGTCGAGCATGCGTGGGGCATGCTCTCGACCTCATAAAATGTCCAGCAGGTTGCCTCCAAAACACACAATTTCTACAGTGTGCGGCGTTCGTACACACACTGTGTCTGTAGCCAATTTGGCCGCAATGCCACAGACAATGCCCTTGACCCTGCAATTTCTGACCATGTGATCAAAACTAAGGCAATGGAAGCAACATGGCACTTCGTTAAAACGACGAATCCTAAAATGAAGCCGTCTGATGTATACCTTGTCGGCACACAATAGGGCATCAACGACGTTGTTAGTGCCCTCCAGAATGACGTTTGTAACATCACGACACTCCGCCCAGGGCTTCCAAACCAGTCAATCACCCCTCTTAAATTCCTCTTTAGTGAGTAAACCATTGAGGTTTAGCTCACACAGCTCCTCCATAAAATCAGACGGACTGATTGACTTCGAAACCGACTGAACAATAATCTTCGGGCGAAGTTTTGCCACAACACACATCAAGCCCAACTTCCCCGAATTTTGTGCAGGGCACGACCTTCTCTCTCTCAACAATGGATGGGGTACGGATGACCGACCCACCCCGCGAATCGGCAAAAAGTCGTGGACTCGCACGTCCAGTGCCGGACCAACCTACTGTTCTAATGTTTTACCTTGTTGTGGAATGATGCCGACGATTATGGTGAAATCATATTTTGGTTCGCGATTTGCACGTTAAGTAGAAAAGGTTCGTCATTCGTTCAGGAGGGCGGAGAATGTGTGACCGTCGATCCATCGTCGAAAATATAACACAATTTAATTGGCACGACGTTCTTCAGCAACACTATGTGCGGCGACCACCCTCACAGATAGAGTGAATTCAAAAACACTGTTGGATAAGTAACCACTTTATCTCTTTCCACAACAGTGCTTACGGAATTTTACATGCCACTAAGCTGCACAAGTCATAGAGCAATGAAACTCGTCCCGAATTCCGGTCAACCCGCAAATTTTCAGCAATTGATTTGAGAATGTCCCAACAAGCAATATTAATGCAAATGGGCTGATGTTTTCACGGAAATCGTGCAAAGGTTTGCATTTCTACACAATTTTTGAAACGTATGTCGCCTTTATTCGAATTACAGATTCTGAAAAAACGAGCATTTAAATTTAAATTTTTATTTGTATTTGTAGTATAATATCTAGGAATGTCAAATCCCGTCTTTCCAAATTTATTTTCATTCGGTATTTTAATAGCTACCACACGCACAATATACAATTGAATTTGACGACGAAGACTTTGTGGGCTAATTCGTTATTAATATGCCCCATAATGATTATTCTTTCCCATCAGATTTTTATAAAATGTGATTACATGTTAAAAATTGGTTTACCTGTCTCCCATTCACTCGCTAACTAGTTTACTAAGCGCATTGACTTTTGGGTATTTCCTAAACATTTGTACTAAAAAATTCTTCCTACTAGTTTTGTTTGTTCGCAATGTAAAGTGTAACTGGGCGAACGCCTGAAAACCTTATTGGTATTTAAAAGCCTTACCATGTAGAATTGTATGAAAACCCCTCAGTAGAATATCTTGTCAAACATCCATATATTCTCATATATATGTACCAGACAATACTGGTCCCCAAAAGTAACGTTGCGTACATATGCGCCAAATTTAAGTAGAGAGTTTCACATGGAGGACTTGTAGTTTGACAAATATTCACAGATAAAGTAAGGTAACCTCTTAAAAAATTCTCTGGCTAACTATCCGCATATCTGGTGTATTTTTAATTAGTTATGAGCCTATGTAGACCATCCATTCATCTACTTTCTGTTACTATTTGAGAAACAAGAAAAATTATAACAAAGTCAATCATTGCCAGCTTCCTTTTTGATTCTCTCGTTTGTCAGTGAGTATCTACAAAAATGCGGAAGGTTAGTTACAGCATACATTTAATGTATATGACGCTTATGGCTTCCAAAATTTAGCGGCTTGATTTTTTTTTCGGTGATCAATTTTAAAATTGACATGAGTCACCGCCAACAACCTGTAAGGATGCTAATTCTCCCATACTAGTTATCTAAGCTATATGCATGACATCCATTTATAACACATATATACACACAAACAAGTATACCCAGTTGTATAATACGCACACATACATATACAAGTATAACTACGTCATGGAAACCTCTCGTATTTCTGTATAGCAACATAAAATCTCTAGCGTTACATTTTTTTATATACTTATTACACTAAGCCATTCACATTAGCGTAGCGATGTGTGGCGATTCGCAGCTATAAAAGCAGCAATCGATCAGTATCATTCTTTCAGTTTGCGATCAGCGGCAAACCAAACAAGTGAGTACTGGGCAATATTTTTCTTCTTCTTCCTTTTTTTCTTCTTATCTTTTGGTGCAGTACGGGAACGGTCGGTATATGCCAGCGAGCTGCCGTTCGTACCGAATTGTTTAGGACCTTCCTCTCCTCTTTTCTGTCTTATATGTAGTAGGGAGCCTTCGATATATGCCAGCGAGTTGCCGCTATACAAGGACTTCCCCGTATCCCTTTTTGGACTGGACAGATGGACAAATACTGTTTGGCTGGTTGCTGAAACAACGTTTTACCTTAGATCGCTCGCTTTTAAAATCAGTCGGTCGTTCGGTTACAATAAACCAATCTTAAAAAATTCTCTTTTTTCTTTCTTTCTCTTTTTTTTCTTTCTACCAGTGAAAATATCGTCTTTTTCTCCTTCCTCCTCGAAGGCTTTTCTTTCTGAAGCTCTCAGTGAGCTAGTAGTAGACACAATATAACGCTGTGTAACGCTGAACTGTA
>KK351096.1:804947-815102 GCA_000671755.1 Glossina brevipalpis
TTATTAATATTTATATGTAGAAAATAGTTTAATGAGTTAGTAATATTTAATTTTTCTTATTTTTAAATTTTTCCGCACACAAAAATTGACTTTTTACCCTTAGGGTTGCCAACACGCTTAACCTTTCAAACTGAAACCGACAATTGGGATATGATAGAACAGCATCACTGTAAGATTCTGAAAGGTTTTGATGGGCTGCGACAGCAGATTTCTTCAAATCAGAAATAATGAAAACGGATGTCGAAAATGAATTTCGTAAAGGTGATTTTGAACGTTCCTTTATTAACGTCTGTATACACTGCATAATTCAATGAAACCAAACAGAAAATTGTTCTTGGTACAGGAAGTTTAAAACTATCGAATTCAACCCAACACTGGTATTTCCCATTACTTTATCACTTTTACCTGTAGAAATCGCTGGTCAAAATACATTGGGAACACCTTATATTATAATACAACTAAATTCTATGTATAAAATTTGATATAATATTATAAACAGAAACCATTTTTTATAGGCTGTACGTAAAAAATGTTCTATTAAAATAGCATGTGTGTATATAAATCACCAGAGATATGTTTCTATGAAGCTACCACCCTATATAAAATTGAATATGTCACAATGTTAAGTAGATAAAGATCAGTTATTTTATTCTCAGCAGCCAAGCATGGCTATTATTTAAAAGTAGAGAAATAGATTTTATGTGACGGTATTTGCCTATCTATTAGATATGTATCACAGGGTGTGCGTATATACATTCGTATTTTCGCTATAGAACCTTATGTAACTCCTTAGAGCTATTATTCACAGATAATCGACAGGCGGGGGTAAAATGATTGGTGCTTTTTTTTCATCCCGTTCATCAAACAACTTATTTAATTCATTCATTTATCGAGACTTCTTGAAAGATTAGTTATTAATTATATGTTCGTATCGCTCCTTCAGATCATACTCGTATGTTATGGCATTTGAGTTAACTAATGTCGTTTTCACCATTCGGTTGAATGTTGCTCAGGAATGTGAAAGTTTTGAAAAAAGTATCTACGATTACACAATGTACTAAAATAATATTTGAATTGTATTAGAAATTTGAGGTTAGCAAGCCGCTGCAAATGGTTGTGAAAATTGCTTTGAGCGGTTGTACATGTTCTTTCACGATTTCTTCTGCAAGAAGTCCCTTTCCTAATAGTCGCTTCTGATCCTTACATTGTTGAATAGTGTTAACCTTTAAAATAAATCTCCATCAAGAGTTCATCTATTAATCCGTAAAGGTAGAATGTACTACAAGTAAGCATCATATATATAATTCCCATGGATATATCTTAATTCACAACAACTCTTCCAAAATACAGGATCATAGATGGAGTGGATGCAAAAATAATCTGATTCAAACCATTTTCAATAGAGTTCATCCTTACGACGTAATTTTTTTCAGATCATTTCAAAATTATATACAAAAATATGTACGGAAGTTCCGACCGGCATGATTTCATGCAAATGCATAGTTAAGCTTGGCAAGGAAAGTTAGGTATTTAAATTGGAAGAGCAAATGAGTGGAGAAAGAACGTCTAGATGAACGAACCAATATAAAACCACGAATAGACAGAAAGCTAAACCTAAGGACTAAAAGAATTTCGGATGGCCAAACACACTAAATCGATTCAGAAGCTGATACCAATCAGGGCGTTGAGGCTAACTTCTGCAAAATGTAAAACTAGTGCAATGTAAGTACTTTTAACCCGGAGAGACAATATCAAATAAGATAAAAAGTTTTTAATCACTTAACCACGAGACTAGAGAGCAGAGGCTGATTACTATACCAGAAGATCTTTAAAAAAATGGGCTCTCGAATGATTAGAACAACTAAGGAAATGTGCAACATTCGGCCAATTTGATTATTTAACTTTGTAATCGAATGTACTATTGGCCTTGACGAGGGCTTAGTTGATAATCACCATACTGTGTTTGTGTATGTATACGAGCAAGCTGCCCGCAAAAGTATGCCGGGCATGTTTAGAAAATGAATAATCGATATGATTGTAGAAAGTGCGATATAATTTGCTCTTTCAAAATTTTAAACTGCTATGGAAAACGAAAGAATTCAAGCAAATTGTTGTATATAGAAAATCGTATCTACAACGAAAGACGAAAGAGACAACGATTGAAGTAAAAAATCTTCGTATTTTATGTCAGATTGCTTTCGTGCTTCTATTCTTTCTCTTCGAAACTTGATGTTAATGATGTTAAGTCATTTTTAACGACCTGTGATTAACGAATTCGAGATTGAAGACGACCTCTTCAGCGTCAGATATTCGTAAGCGCTTTGCAAAATTGGTTGTTGTCCAAAAAATGTGGAAATGTGCCATAATATGGTTTCTCCAGATTTTTGTAGCTTTTAAATAAACTATTGATAAAAAGCTGATTTGCATGAAAAAGGGATTTTTTTTAGTCCGATAACAATTATTAAATTGTACAAATTTTTCAAGAACTATCAAGAATTTTATTAAGAAGAAGGCTTATTACGAATATTTAAATTTTGTTAATAATGACATGAACAGATAGTAACCAAGAATGGCCATGAGATGAATTTAAGAAAAAAACATTATAAATTATTTCTTATCTTTGTAACAAGTATTCCTTTACTAAGTATCTTTTCAATTAATATCTATGCAATGTATATGAAATTTCATGATAGTTGATGATTCAATATCTTATATATATATATATATATATATATATATATATATAATTAACGTTAAAATATTAATTATTTTGTATTGTTAGTATCATAAAGAATTCTGATGAAGAAGCATAAGGATATTGTCTCCTTTGTTTTACGTGCCTTACTTATGAAATCTTTTTCTTCTTAGAATACACCCAATTATCCCGTTGGGTATTACAAAGAAAGAAAGCGCATTATTGGCTTGCTTGTTCCTAGCATTAATTAATATTTTCTTTTCACTTCTGTGACTTCATGAACTGATTAGCTTGACTCCATACATAACGAAATGCATTGCTTGACTGTATTACACAGTGTTGTACGCACACGCATCTGTAACTAAAATAAATAATATATTGCTGTGTCAGCACACTGATGCCTACACTAACGTAGTTAAAGCATTTCAATGCATAAAAAAGAGCGGCGATAACGTGTTGAGTAATAAAATGAACAAAATACTATATTTTTAGCATAATGATAAAAAAAAAAGAGTAAAAAAAGCATTATGAAGGTCAATGTAATGTTAGAAGAAAATTGTGGGCAAATTGTTGCATAATGTTATGGTTATGTATTGCGTCGTGATAAACCATAAACTATATCGGTTTTGTTTTAAGTTGATTCAATTTTTATTACAATTTCTTTTAAACAATTTTTCAGTACTCAAATAACTCTTCCACGTAAATAAAAGTTGCTGGAGAGATTTTCTTTTTCCTTCATGCAATTTTTCAACAGTGCATCTTTTTTTTCAACTTTATTCATCACAACCATGTGTGTTCAAACAACCTATCACTAGTAGTAATTTTACTGCATTTTACAATCATTGCTCTCAAAAACTTTTCAGTAACTTTTTTAGTAACAAACACAAAAATCCATAAATTAGTGCTATTTTTCAGTTCATGAGTCTTTTATGGTCTGCTTGTGCGTCTGATTTGTCATGTGTGTGAATATCGGTGTAGTACAAAGTGTATCATGTGCTATGTCCAATAAAAGGCGTCTGCAGTAAAGTTCGCTACGACTACTGTCACGTAGACTACGTAAAGATACCCATGTATATAAAGAGCAACATAGACCGAGAGAAGGAAAGAGTTAACGTAGTATACTGTTAGGCATTCATATGAATTTGAAACAAATATCCTTTTGTAAAATTTTGTCCTATACTCTGCTGTGAATACCATTAAAAAATGATTTGCACAATATAACTGAATTTGTTGAATTCTAGGAAAAGAAAAATCATATGATATTTTTTTATCTATAAAAAATAGTTAAGGAAATCAGTTTATTTCTTATTTTATGTATCGGTCGTTTCTTTTCAGTTCTAAGGAAAAAATAACTTTATGCAATATGCGGATAACTTTTCAACTCAAAACCTATTATAAAAGCTTTGGCTTTTCTGTTCGGACTTATCCTTCATCCATGATTTATTTGCTTGGGAGAGTAGCGTACGTTATCAAGTAAAGATTCTTTGATAACAATTTTGAAATAATTTCATAAAAATTTTGAAATAAATGAACTCAAAAAATTGGAAAAGAATGTTTTCTCCATTTTTAGTCATATATTGCTGTCATGGAGTCTATGCCTGGTTAACGACATTTTGGACATATCCCGGCCTTCGAATTTATACCATTTTAAGTTAAAAAGTTTCTGATTTTGTGTGTATAAATAGTAATCAACTTCCACTTGAGAACTTTTCGTAATTCTGTCACTGATGCATGGCTTTTAACCGGGAGGTCTTTTTGGAAATTTCAGTAAAGATTTTCTTTTTTCTGTATTCTCGAATATTCAAAGTATCTATTAAGGGAATATAAAACTTTTTTTTTTTTTTGAAAAATTTAAAATGTTAGTAATAAACATAAAACATAAACTTCTTAAAACGTTTTTAATTAATTTATGCGGAAAAAGGTAATTGCAAAAATTGTTTTTCTCTCATTACTTACCTCATATAAGAACGAGGAACGTACACTAACGTAAATACTAAAAAGATATTGTTTGCCGCGCTTTTAAAACGAGTAAACTAATTAACGCTACAATTTTCTGCAATGTTCCGATGACAAACGAGCGTGTCTAAGTAGTATCTGCTTCAAAGTTAGGAAGCTATTACTATCGTTGCCTATTTTAAAAAATTTATGACATAAAACGAGGGTAATTACGTAAGCAAAAAACAGTCTCCAGAATGGGAGATGAAGAGAGCCTCCGATAAAATATAATTATTTGAACAAGTTTGTTGGTAATAATCTCCAAATACAATCAAATCTGTAGATAGAAAAATTGCTATCTCCACGATCAAAAGATTTTATCGAAGGAGCCGGATAAGACTAGATTCCGAGTGATAAATGGAAGACTTAACAGACAGACAGTAGCGATCTAATAATAATATTAAATGAGAATTATATACAACTTACAAAACTATTGTTCAATAAAGGTTTACCTAGGATTAGAGACCGGAATATAAGGAAGTGTTTCATTTTGGAAGATTAATTTGATCCTGGACAAGACTGACGAGACTATTCAAGACATAGAAAAGGGAATTATCCCGAAGAGGAATAATTCGACTCCTCACAAGATGTAAATATAAATTGAATTTCTAATTCTTTTAACTTACAAATATCGGCAGAGGTTAACACAATAAATACAAAATTTAATTCCAAAATATAGTTTATATTAATATTTAAAAACTTTATTATTCTCTAATGTAGAGCAAAAACAGAACAAAAATAACTGATAATTAAATGAATTTATTTCGCAAAAACAAATGTCTCTTCCATGACGCATAGCAAGATTTGTGAGTTATATATTGTATTTCTCTGTCTTAAAAGAGGAAATAAAAAAGAAAAAGAATTTGACTTCCAGCGTAAAATAACAGGATGAGGATGATTACCCAATGGCAAATATAATGGAAAATGAATCGTTTAACTCATTTTCTTGAAAATCTTTAGAAAATATCATAAAATATGAATGTCAAGAAAACAATCTTGAGCTGGTCGTGGATATGGAAGAGAATGGGTATTAGTCTTAAGGGTTTTAAAGGAATTATGAATTCATGCCCGATATTCTTTATTATTATATTCTTCTTATTATAATATTATATCCTTTGTCATTCTCTTATATTATATTTTTATGCCTTAACTAGATAATAATTGGAGAAGAGTTCCTTAAATTTCCTTTTGAGAAATAAAAATAAATGAAAGATATAGATAGAAATCGCAACACCACCGTAAATTTTTTAGCAAAAAAAGTTTTCTTTATTGGCTTAATTCAAGCTTTGAATTCTTTTTAGAGTTTGGAATTCATTATGAATTCGCCTATAGAACTATCCCTTTTGAACATACGAGGAAACACCATAACGAACAATATTTGAAGAATGAACGGCAGCTTTGTGATTGCTCGAGGATTGCAAGTTAATGGAAAAAGATAATGAAAGATTGATTATAGGGAAACTGCCCTGCAAAATATTGCAAAACTTCAAGAGCGTTTTTATCGAAACACAATTTTAACTTTTTTTAATGCTCTTTCTTCTTACTTCAATTTCTGTGATCTCCCATTTCCAAAAAAGTTAAAAATGCGGTCGAGGGTCATAACCCTTAAAAGATGCACCGAAAGAAGTCAGACAATTAGCAAAAGAGAGTTGGACTGTTGTTCAAGGGCGTAAAGGGGGAACGGGCCAAAACCAAAATCGCTGAAACCGGAAGCGAACTGGGCGAAGATGTTTGCAAGATCGAAAAACAAAAATGGAGAACTACTGCTGGAGATGAAGAAATCACGCGAAGGACTCCCGATTAAATATAAGGAGGAACTCGGTAATATACTCGACGAAAAAGCAAATGTTAAGCTGCCGGGTAATGAGAAGATCATCGCGATCAAAGACCTGGATAAAGTAAAAGGTAAAGAGGAAATAACAAAAGGCATAAATGCCCTGTCATCAGAGCAGAAAATAAACTTAACTGTAGTAAAGGCCGTTAAAGGTCTTAGGCAGGCACACAGACTGCGATTGTGACTCTGCCTAGCAAGCTAGCTGTAGAATTTCTCCGAAAAATGAAGATAAAAATTGGATGGATACTTTGTAGAGTACGCGAAAACACAGCGCCCATCAGATGCTTCAAATGCCTAAAGTATGGGCACATAGCCAAAGCGTGCAAGAGCAAACCTGACAGAATCCTCTGCTGTCTCAACTGCAGTAAATCAGTATATAAACAAAAACAACACTGAATGTGCAGTTTCCAGCGGAAAAAGGTTGGATGCAAATCATCCCATCATCGTAGACAGGCAATGACAGGCAGATGATTGCAACAAAAAGCACAAAATAAAGATAATACGAATTAATCTTAATCACTGTGAAGCGGCCCAAGAGCTGCTCACTCAAACGGTGTACGAGCCTGATATCGACATAGCCATAGCACATAGCAGAAACCCTAATGGCGAGTCGTGGCTAAGAAAGCAGAAAGCGGCAATGTCGGTATCTAATAAAAATGTATTACGGGAGATACAGCTAGCCAATAAGCAGTACTTCGTTATGGTCAACTTAAAAGGGAGCCACATATAAGGCTGCTACCTGCCTCCGAGTCTGCAGATGAACGAACAAAGCAGCATTGGATGAAATAATAGCCGAGGCAAGTCAAACGAAGTACAACATTACAGCAGGTGATTTCAACGTATGGGCGACTGAATGGGGAAGCAGATACACAAATAAGCGAGGGGAAACACTTACAAGTGCCTTTCCAACATTAGACGTGGTGTTACTAAACGATGACCGAAAAAACACCTTCGAAAAAAATAAAAACAAATCAGTCGTAGACCACACATTTGTAAGCACGGCTCAGGCTAGATTCTGCAGATGGCATGTTAGTGAGCTGTACACAAATAATGACCATGCAGCGATTATCACGGATATCACCCAGTCAACTCGGAAGTTAATTCGAGCCCCCGGTAGCTCTACAAAATCAAAAAGGAAAGTGAAGACACTGGGTGAGGAGATGTTTAAAGTAATGTTAGAACAAGACTTAGAGACAGTGTCAGACGCAGAAGAGCAAGCCGAGCAGATGGTAGCGCATGTAAGAAGGGCATGTGATGCTGCAATGGTTAGAAGAATAACATGTAAAAATCGTAAATCAGCTTACTGGTGGAATGAAGAGCTTAATATGATCAGAAAAAATGCATAGTTGCCAGACGGAAAGCGAAACGGAGCATAAGAGCGGCTAATTACATGCAACCTAAGCAGCAATATACGGAAGCACGCAGGCAACTCAAAAAAGCAATTAAAAGGGGCAAAACGAAATGCTTCAAACAGCTGTGCAAACACAAATCTCTGGGGAGGTGCATACCGAATAGTAATGACAAAAGTTAAAACTAGTAGAATGGAGCAGAAAAGTTAAAATTAGTAGAATGGAGGTGCCGAGTAACCCAGTATTCATGAGGAAAGTGGTGGAAGCTCTATTTCCAAAACGTGATGCACCAAGCAACTATGTCCATAATGGTGATGATGAAGGAGTACCTCATGAAATAAACGTCAATGAAATAAAGACAATTGCGAAGGAATACTAAAGCTCCGGGACCAGATCGAATCCCAAAACGAAAATATAAAAATAGCTGTGGAGCACAGACCAATCTTTTTTGCTAAAATGTATGAAAGCTGTCTCAGTGCTGGGATATTTCTCAACGTACAGAAGAAGCAGAAACTGGTACTGGTTGCAAAACCGAGCAAGCCTGCTGGAAATCCGCCTCATGCCTATCCTTGTACATGCTAGACACGACTTGGAAAGTGCTGAAAAAATTAATCAGAAAAGCATCTACAAAGCGTGCAAGGTATATCACACCATCAATTTGTGTTCCGGAAAAACCGCTCAACGGTTGATGCCATTAGGCGGATCACTGATATAGCTGAACAGGCTGTAGAAGGCAGAAGGTGGAAATACAGAACTAACGAATACTGTGCGCTAAAAACACTGGACGTTAAAAACGCATTTAACTCAGCTAGTTGAGAACACATCTTGGCTGCGTTTACCATGCTGCAAACCACTGCGTATCTGATACGAATAATAAGCCTATCTACCTATCGAAGAGGACGCTGCTCTATTATACGTATCTCAAGGCTCGGTATTGGGCCCTCTACTGTGGATCATTCTATACGATACAGTATACCCGTTGCCAGTGACCAGAGGAGCGAATATATTTGGGCACGCCGATGACACCGTAATAGCGGTTGTAGCAAACGCGCTGGTGCAAGTCCAAGACAGCAAAGATGCTGATTGCAAGCAGAAAAAAGTGTGAACAAGTCGCTATAAACATAAGCGAGCACGAAATAGTTTCGTCGCTGGCAGTCAAGTAATTAAGAACGTGCGAAAAAGCGAGCTAAATGCAAGCACTACGCAGAACGATTGAAAACAGGGCGGCCGCTGACAAAATCAAAGATTGGTACTAGCTAGACAGGCGGCAGACACATATGAAGCCCAAAGGGCAACTATCACGGGTGGAAGAAATAGCATACGCTAAAGAAGTCTGCAGGCATGGCAAATGGAGTGGGAAGACTCCAAATTGGCAGATGGGCATATACGTTGATACCCAATATAAAGGAATGGGTAGAAAGAAGGCACGGAAACGTTCACTTCTACCTAACGCAAATACTGAGCGGACATGCCTTGTTTCGGCAATACTTGCATAAAAGGCGGCATGATATGTAACCATACAGCCCATCGTGCGTAGTAGAGTGAAACTGCTGAACATGTCATACCCCAGTGCCCAAGATTCGCACGACAGAGGGGCATAATGAATGAGGGCGCTGAAAACAACTCAAAAAGCGCAATATTGCGCCAACCGGAAACGGTGTGCTAAAGTATCATGTTGAAGCTGCGTGCGGTAGAACGCTTACGAAGACTTACGTGACAACATGACTGACGATTCAAGTCGACACTTATGTAATACTTAACTATAGTTCAAACAAAGAGGGGGTTTTGGTACGATGAAAATCCCGCACTGACTTTAGGCTGATAATGTTTATCCCCGCTGCAAGAAAAGAGCACACACGCATGCAACCCCAAGACGTCGGCGCGAGAAAAAATTACCTCAGCGAAACGTCTCCATCCCGTAGTAACTTCCTGCAAATAATATCAGATTGAGTTGTATCTCTTATTTTGGCCCTTAGAAATAGTTTGTTTGAGATAAGATGTTTCAGATATGATATTTTCTTAATTTGTAACGTTATGTCCTTCTATAGCTGGGACTTAAGCTCAGTTTCAAGATAATTTGTAAGATTAAAATGGACCTTCGGTTTCGATGTTATATATTAGTCTTCTTTATTGTTTCTTGGAAATCGTACTATTTTTTGCATGTATGGAAGGTTGTCGTTTAGAAGGTTGAAACAGCAACTGCACATTATAAGTTGTTTAGAGTAATGCTAAACGTGAATCACTGAATGGATTACGGAGAAGCATAGAAAAAGAGTAATTCT